>JASVEL010008350.1:0-68525 GCA_032618575.1 Nicotiana noctiflora | reverse complement strand
ATTCCAGTAAACTAGACTGATCTTGAATCACTTTGAGTCCAACTGAATTGGTTTCTGATTGAACTTTAGCTTGTTGAAAGTTTCAAGTGGTTCTGGATATTACCTTGAGTTCATTTGGTTTGTTTTGGTACCAATGTGGGTCAATATTTTAGGTTTTGTTTGGTTTCTGGGCTTCGGAATTTGGTTTGAATTGCTGCTGTTGGGTTGCTGTTGCATTGCTATATTACCTACTGGTGCTGACCTCTCCTTTCTCTTGTTTGTTCTCAATCTCAGGTATTATCCAAAGTCCCATGGACATTACTTGATGTATAATGCAAAAATACAAGTTTGAATGAAGTTTCATATCAGAATGTTTGCCAAATTTCTCTTTTGTTTGAGTTTTATAATGACGTAGCATAATCAAGGAGAATCTATACCTGACTGTTTAAGTTTTATTCTAGCTTAACTGTGGAAGGCATATGTTAAAGAAGTTTACTCTTTACTTAAATTTCTCGTGGGTGCTTCTTTTCTTTATATTGATGTTTTTCTATTTGGGTGATTTTGACTACAATCTCACGGTAGTACTTTGTAAGGTTTATTTTAGGTCCAATCGAATGTTAGTTTCACCTAATGCTAATTTATTCTTTTTTTAGTTTAGTTTAAATATGTGCTTAAAATAAATTGGGTTAGCCTAATTTCCAGGCCCAAAATGTGAAGGATTGGACAACAAAGACATTAATACAAGCTATAATTAGAAGGCATTAATAGTTATATTTAAATAAAGCAAGAACAATGATAGAAAATATAGTACATTGTAGGTTTGGCCTTTAAAAAATGAAATGAGGTAAGCCTTGTTAGAGAACAAAGTGCACAGGTCCCTCAACAATTGTTATGAAAATTTTAGATTTGGAAGGACCGTTTAGCAAAATTCACGGTCTTTCCCAAAGTTATCAAAGACGTAGATACATTAGGCACGATTTGCAATAATATATATTCTCAAATATGGGTACACATTTATGTGACCCAAATCCAAATCTCAACGTAGTCGAAATGTGTTGACAACCACGGGCGTACTGGTACGACGTGGCTCGAGGTATATTTTTACTACGCTACAATTCTTATAAAATAATAGTAATCGAAAGCAGTTGAAAGTTTAAATTTGCACGCGAGTTCAAAACATGTTATAAAAATCAGATAATTAAGCCAAATGTGACAGTTGAGCGACCGTGCTAGAACCACGGAACTCGGGAATGCCTAACACCTTCTCTCGGGTTAACAAAATTCCTTATCCAGATTTCTGGTTTGCGAACTGTTAAATAGAGTCAAACCTTTCCTCAATACGGGTTTCAAACCGGTGACTTAGGACACCGTAAATCTCCCAAGTGGCGACTCTGAATCTCTTAATAAATGAATCCCGTTTTGATTGTCCTTTAATTGGAAAAACTCCTTTTTACATCTTGCGCCCTCGCGGGTTAGCGCCAAAAAAGGAGGTGTGACAACGGGACCTCAACCAAACCTACGTACATATCTCATAACATCATTCAAACTTGTACCAATCTTTAAATCGCCTAAAACAGCCCGGAAACACGAATTAAGCTAAGAATCAAGCCTAAGAACTTCAAATTCCAACCAAACACACTTTCAATCAAAACCTAACCAACCTCGACCGAATGACCTAAAATTTTGCATGCACATCCCAAATTACATGATGGAGCTACAACAACTTCCAGAATTCAAATCTGACCCTCAGATTAAAAACTCACTATCGGATCGGAAACTTCAAAAATTCAAACTTCGGTATTTCAAGCCTAAATGAGCTTTGAACCTCCAAATACATTTCGAACACACCCAAAATTACCTAACAGAGCTAACGGAATCATGGAATTTCCATTCCAAGGTCGTCTTCACAGTATTTTGAATACAAACCATTTTTCAACTCTTAAGCTCTCATTTAGGGATTAGGTGTTCCAAAACACTCCGAATACTAACACCGAACATTCTGGAAACCCAAAATAGCATAAATAAACTTTGGGGAAGCAGTTAATGGGGGATCGGGGCGTAAATTTCAAAAATGACCGGCCAGGTCATTACAGCTAAGAAGTGGATTTCTTAATCTGTGTAAAAATAAGAGTACTCTTTTGCCTCGTAAGTTATGCTTCACAGTATCAAATGCTATGTTTTTCTATAGAAAAGTCAAAACACTAGTAGTGACTTACGATTTAGAATGCTCCCTCATGTATCGTTCTTGCTAAATTGTCAAAGATCAGTCATGGCAGTTGTATAGGGCCAAATATGGTTTGACCATACGGGGCCGAACGCAGCTCTCCCCATGCTCTCAAGTGATAAGGGCACGACCCCTCTCATCCGTCCCCTACGGCGAGGATGCAGTTTAAGAGTAAGAACCCTAACGACGTCGTTCATATTAGGACATCCCCTTTATAAGGGCATCAACTACCCACCAACGGATTATAATTTTGGAACAGATGCCTCGCCTCTATATAAATGGAGGCTTCCCTGTAGTAAAGGACTATGTGTTATTATCTAATAATACAATTTCTCTCATATTCTCTCTCTCTCTCTCTCTCTCTCTCTCTCTCTCTCTCTCTCTCTCTCTCTCTCTCTCTCTCCCTCTCTCTCTCTCTCAATTGTGATAAGCGATTATTCTTAAAGATTATCCTATCTTGAAAATATCCTTACATTATAACCACATTGATCTTATATTTAGGTTCATTATATTTGATTACGATTTACCCCTTTTCACATCCTTTGATTGTTTTTAGCTTATAAAGTAATAAATAACTTTTGAGCCAAACAGCAGCTAAGCGCAAGACATGAAGTGGTGAAAGCTCTTCCATTTGGAATTCATCTACTAACATTACTCAACCAAAGTTCTTCAAGATTATATTATCCCAACATGAATGCAGTCGTATGGTCAGTACTTTGTTCCTCCTTTAATTTCTTTTCATTCTGCTGTTTTCAATCTTGATTCATGGATTGATAGATTTTTTGGTTATTGGGTTGTTGTTGTTATTGTTATTACACTTAAAAATCTCAGCATTTTCTTTACTATGGGAAACTTTAGAATATCTACATTTCATTTCCTTGTAGCAATTTTTTGAAGGCCCAACATTTGCTTTACTTGGAGATGCTTCTTGTATTTCTGCATTTCCTTTCCTATTTTGAGGCTTTGAAGGCTATGCAATTGCCTTCGTTGCCGAAGGAATATGCTTCTTAGTAGTTGATTTCTTTCTCATATTACCTACACACAAATATGTAATGCGCATTAATAATTTAAAACTTATGATCGAAAGAAGAAAAATAAGCCCCGACTCCAGCAAAAATTGATGACCGGAAGACAATCGACCACATGTTTATCCATAAACATTAGGTCGCCAGTTACGATGAAATTTTAAAGATAGAGCACAAAGGTAGTCCAAGAAGCAAATATAACCATCCACACCATATAAGATATGGTTATACAACCCACCCAATCTTGAACATACACATGAACAAATCACTCTACAAAGCCTGAATCACAAATTTAAGAAACGGAAAAAATGAGATTACCAAAATTGACACGTTCTGAGCAATAGTACAGTATTTGTTGGGTCTATAGAGACGATCTCACCCAAAATCAAAGCTTGATTCTTGTCTCTTCCCCCCGAAAACCACAGTGATCAAGGGGTTTGAGTGAGAGAGGATTTAGGCGAAAAAATTAGGGTAATTATTATTATATTTTAAACGTGACCCACAAGTTTTGAAAATGTTAAAAAGGCCATATACACCCTGACCCACCCATTTAACCATTTTCCAACCCAAAAAATTCAGAAAGAAAATAGCGGGTAACTACCTATGGAAGAATAAAGGTTTTAACTTATTGGGTGCCCTATACTTTAGCGCATGCATTCTGTGCTATACACAACAGTTCAAAATATTGACTATAGAGCATATATCGCTTAACGGGGTGACTGATCGTTAAGTTGTAGCACATGATTTTACATGTGCAATGTTTAAAATGGTAGTCATTTTTTTTTATCTCTTGAGTCCAAATAATTATAATTATCTACTTCCTTCGTTCACTTTTACTTGGCATATATACTAAAAATAGAATTTTTATTTTTACTTGTCGCATATCAAGAGAGGATAATTTTTTTCCTATTATATCCTATTATTTATTATTTATTTTAAATTATTTTCTCAAATCAAATAAAATATGCATCAATTAATATAAATATTATGATAAATTCTGCATTTTATTTATTTAATTTTTTAAGAGACGTGAAAAATATATGTAAGTAAAAAGTGCACTGAGCGAGTAGGTTTCGGAGGCAACGTAGGCCTTGGACTTAGGTCTTACCTCTTTTGCCTTGTAAGTTGAGCTTCACAGTAATGACTTAGAGCGCGTTTGGCTTGGCTGATTTAGAGAGTAGTTGATAAGTATTAGGTGCAAAAAAATACTTTTAAATGCTGAAGCTGATTTAAAAAGAAGCAGTTACGTTTTGGATAAAAGTGCTGAAATTAATAATAGCAGCTAAAGAACTAGGTATAAGAAGAGTGTTGTTTTAAAAAGAATGTATTTTAGGGATAAAATAGTAAATATTTTGGTCAAATCTAAAGTTATTATAAGTTAAAATGGATAAGTTGGGATACCAACTTAAGGCTTTTGGCTTATTTTTAACTTATAAGCACCATTAATTTTAAGGAATGTATAAAAAAACCAAAATATACTTACAAGCGTTGTTTGACCAAGTTATAAGGTTACCCAAACACCCTTAGAATGCTCCCTCACCGTATCGTTTTTGCTCCATTGTTAAAGATCAGTCATGGCAGCTAAGCGCAAGACGCGAAGTGGTGAAGGCTCTTCCATTTGGAATTCTTCTACTAACATTACTCAACCAAAGTTCTTCAAGATTATATTATCCCAACATGAATGCAGCCGTCTGGTCAGTGCTTTGTTCCTCCTTTAATTTCTTTTCATTCTGCTGTTTTCAATCTTGATTCATGGACTGATTCAAATTTTCTTGTTACTGCAACTGTACCATCCCTCGTTATTATGTATGTGTGTGTGTGCGTGTGTTTGGGGGTGGGGGTGGGGGTTTCTAACTCACCTTAAAGAGTAGCTCATGAAGTGATTAGACCCTGTCATTGGTCATATTCATACCATTTAGGCACCTCTAGTGTTTACCACCATTTAGGCATATTACTAAAAATAGATTGATATATGTTGTGGATTAATTGGAGAGTGAAGAATGGAATGATTAAATTACCTCTTGGACAAGAGAAGTCCGGCCCACCTTGGTCTGTGTTTCCTAAGCAGGCTAAGAACATAGAACCCCCTCTCTTCATTTCCTTGGACCCATTCCCCCAATCAATGTGGAACAGTTTGTAACATTCCTTGCTCACCTAATGCTAAACATTTGGAGCTTGAACATATAACAAGGTCCAACATTTGATATACCAAGTATAAAAGGATGGTTTTTAATCCGATACCATGTAAAAAAGAAGGTACCTTTGGCCTAATTCTGCTAAAGATAGCCCATGAGCTGAAAATTGTGGAGACCAACAATTTATTCTCTTAACATGTGGAACAATCTAACATATGTCTAACCAAATACTGAGTGCGCGGGCATGTATTGCCAATTAAATAGATTTGCCACTATCTTGATTCCGAGATGTATGAAACTGAGTGCATATTTCCTTTGCGTGCAGAGGATTCCAGAAGACTTTGCGAGCAGATATTGCAAGAACATGCTAAACCCTGTGTATCTTGAGGTTCCCAGTGGAGAAGTATGGGAGGTTGAAGTGGTTCATTCTCAAGGCCAAATTTATCTTGGCTTTGGATGGCAAGATTTCAGTGATTTCTATTCAATAAGCTGTGGCCACTTTTTGATGTTCGGATACAATGCTCGTTCCCATTTTAATGTCAGTATATTTGATTTGAGTGCTTCAGAAATTGAATATCCAACAAAAGAGATTGAGTCAGATGATTCCATAGATATTTCGGATGTGGTTGAGCATCCTGTTGGAAATCTGAGCCATGGTCACTTAGGCCAGGAGAGAAAAAGAAAAAGACAAGATGGGCAAGAAGAGGATGATATTCCAGTTAATGTTCACAATAAAGTAATCGAGGAAGAAAAGTCTCAAGGGAATGTAGTTTCACTAGGTAAGAATGCATCTTATAATCTGGTTTATTAGCTATGAACAGAATGAAATCAGTCATTGTGTTACATTATAATTTGGTAGTAATACTTCTCTTTTGGATATCTGTTTCAAGAAAAAAGCGAAGGCTGTAGGGAGCAGGAACAACAATCCAACATTGTTACCAATAAGAGCGACGCAGAGAGGGACAAAGAGAGAGCTGAAAACTATCTAAGAGCAAAAGCTTTTAAATCTAAGAACCCATTCATTATATCTTTTATGTATCCATCTTATGTCACAAGACCACACAATCTGGTGAGCTTTCAAACTTTGTGGAATGCCAGATATGTGATCTGTTTTTATTCATTCCATACATATGCACAGCCTTAAACTCAATTTATAATTGATCTTTTTTGGCAGTACATACCGTTGAAATTTGCTCGGAAGTATTTCATGCAGAACCGTGGCAAGTTAGTGCTTCGTGTTCCAGGAATTGGATTTTGGACTGTCAAATGCACTTTAGGAATGGCATATGCTAAAATTACTTGTGGATGGAAGGCATTCGTGCTGGACAATAAGTTAAAATCTAGTGATGTTTGTGTCCTCGAAGTGATTAAAGACACTAAGCGCTTATTGATAGATGTCACCATATTTCCTGGGGTTTCTGATAGTACAAACGAGTCTACCAACCCTGAGCCTTCAGTTCCATGTTCCCCAGCCTATCAAAGAGCAAAAGCTTTTACATCTGAAAATCCATTCTTCATATATCCTATGCAGCCATCATATGTTTCTGGCCCTTCATTGGTAAGATATTTACTCTCTGAAGATATAGTGAGCTTTCATTCTTTTATGTCCAAAAAACGCTAATCTGTGACAAAGACACTATTAAATGATGAATCTTTTGGTCTAAATTATGAAGTATCACTCATTTTACAGACCATATCACGGGTGATTGCTAGTACATTTTTCCGCACTAGATATAGCAATGTGGTGCTTCAAGTTCCAAACAAGAGATCATGGGCTTTGAATTGCACTGTTGGAACAAAAAATGGTAGGTTGAATTCAGGTTGGAAGAAGTTTGTGCAGGACAATAACATAAATGTAGGTGATGTTTGTGTCTTCGAACAGGTTAGTAGAACCAAATTTTTATTCAATGTCTACATATTTCCTGCAGTCGAAGGTGTGTGAGATGGTCCCACTTGTTTAAGATTCTGACTTCAATGTATACTTGATCAATTTGCCTTTTGTGTTTCTGCTTTTTACAAAGGGGAGTATTCCTCCCAACATAAATTGAAGCAATATCTTTCAGCCGAAGCATGTAAAAGAGTTTCTTATTTTGTAATACGTATTAACTTCTTCTATATTTATTTTTCCTCATGACTTCTTGTTTTTGTTTTTGTTTGCTTTTCCTTTCCCTGCGCCGAGGGTCGATTGGAAACAGCCTCTCTGCCCTCTCAGGTAGAGGTAAGGCCTGTCTACATATTACCCTTATTACCCTCCCCAGACCCCACCTTGTGGGAATATACTGGGTTGTTGTTGTTGTTGTTGTATGACTTCTTGTTTAGAGTTGAGTATATTATGACTAATGTTATAAGGAGGTAGGCGACACGTATCCCCTCCTTCATGTATTTTCTTTTGGATATTAATGTTCGAAGTAGGGCTCAAAACCCTAACCCGCAGGCACCCAGACGATGATTCCAGAACTTAAAGAACCTTTCTAATGGTTGACTTTGATGATTTCAGCATTTTGGATAAATATATGTATGGTTGACTTGATCCTAAAAGATACCTAGTTGTACATAAAGTTTCTTATTTGTGAAATCTATTCACGTTCACAATTTATGAGGAGAAAGGAGCCGAGTAGGAACGTAAATTTATTGGAATGCCAGTGATGCTCCTTGAGCAGTGCATATATAAAGCTCATGACTTTTCGTTGTCCCCAACAGACTCAATAAGCTTAAATCTCATAGAACCAAAGATCACTCTTTGAAGGAAATAGCAAAAGTTCCATAGTTAACTTGTCTCTGCAAGAAAGTGTCCTCATCTACAGAATGACACATGGAAATATCTAACATTTTTGGTCCTTTACATGAGATAATTCTCAAATAAATTCTTGATTTCTTTTGTTCAAACATTTTTCCACCCACTCTTCTGGGAGCTTCTGTATGCAGATATACTGAGCAAAGACCTGAATTAACTCAAAGTTGAATTTGATTACAGAACCTAGTTTTGATTATCTTGGATAAAACTATCACGAGGATTGCTTTTGTTGGATTATTATAAGCAGCGGAAGCAATATCATTATCGAAGTGTATTCTAAACAATTAGCTCTTACGCGGTTTCATGAGTTACCACGTGAAGCATGAACAAAGCTTGTCAATCACGTGATCCTCTAGAAAAGGCTAAGTTGAGTTTTGGTTGGAAGGATTTTGTGCTAGCTAGGTGATGTTTATGTCGTTGAACAGGTTAGTATATCCAGACTTTTGTTCAGTTTCATCATATTTTCTGCTGCTTATGTCGTTGAACGGGTTAGTATATCCAGACTTTTGTTCAGTTTCATCATATTTTCTGCTGCTGAAAGTATCTCATCTCTCTTGCTTCAGGTTCCTTTTTCTCCCCATTCTGTATCTTTTTCATCCCTTCTTTATCTCCGCTTCCTCTTCTATGGATTCTTTTTCTCTGCTTCTTATGGTCTTACTCATTATTAAGGGTGTCAAACTTCAAACCAAATCGGAAAATCGCACCAAACTGAAAAGTCAAACCGAAACGATTAAAAATATCGATTATGTTTGGTTTGAGTAAAAAAATTCGAACCAAACTGACATATAAATATATTATTTTTTATATCTACTTTTATGACTGCATATAGAATTTTGTTTAAAAATATCTAGAAATATTTGGGATCCTCTCATTGATCTAATATCTAATAAAACTATGAAGTGCATTCTTTTTTATTTACTTTAAATAGTGAATTATACACTTTCTTATCACGTGTTATTGAAATGCATCAATCAGCTCTTTGTTCTTTCATATTCATATGTTAAGATTTCTTATGTATCTTTTTCGAATTTGAAGTGGTATTTCAATAATTTAAAATTACATAGAATGTATCATTATTACGGTATCGTATTGATTTTTATATTTACTTATTAAATTCGGTTAATCTTGAAAGTGTATATCAATTAAAAATTATTGTTAGACAACTAAGAAAATAAAAGGAAATTTACACAAACCCCTACTGTTTAGTGGTTATTAGTTAGTTGTAGCTACCATTTACTATATTACTTCCTATAGCTATGTTTTCAGGATTTTTAGAGTGTATTCAATATATTTAAGCTACTGTTTCATTTTTCGACGTGACACAAGGGATTATAGCTAGACAAATTATTGTATTCGACTGTATTCACGGCGTGAAACATGGAATTATAGGCAGACAGATTATTGTATTCGACTGTATTTACGATGCAATTCATGGCCTATTCAGTTGTTTTTAAATGGAAAGTGAGACAATTAACATAATAGACTCCTAATATAACTCAACAAACTTAATTATAACACACAAAATTTATATTTTCAGTTATAAAAAAGATTCTTAACCGAAAAACACCCCAAAAACATAGCAATCTTTAGTAATTTATATAATTACATTGTATATAGTTAAATACATAAAAATACATTGAATACATGGAGTATAACATGTAATCTATAGTGCAAAAATATACGAATACATGCCGCAGATATATTTGAATACATATATGAATACATAAATTATATTAATTTAAAAAATTATATGAATACATTCATGGAATATAGCAAAACAGTTAATATAATGAAATACATGGAATACAACGAGATACACTGAAATACAATGACAAAAAAATAATGAATACAATGAATTGCATGGAAATATAGCGAGATACATTGAAATAGACTTTAAAAAAAAGTAACAAAATCTTCAATTTGCTCAGCCCCAAATTCCGTCGTCTTTGTTCAAGAACAATCCTAATGTCATCTCGTCGAGAAGGCCGCGATTTTGACTTGAACGTCATTGTTCCCATTACTGTGACACTATTCCGGCAATAGAAATCAAAGTTATGTGAGAAAAACCGATAGACGAAATTGCAAATTGCAGATAACATCGTTGCGCATCACATCTAACCTTTATTCTAAACCACCACAAAACAACCAAATTGCAGCTTTGCAGCGTTTTCCTCGAGTACTGAAATTTTCAAAAAGTATCATAGCTGAGCCAACAAATGCAACATTTCATATCTTAAAGAAGCAATCGATCAATAGCGCAAACACAACTGCACAATTCATCGCCGTCAGTATCAAGTCCTCGATCGCCATCACCGCTGCCTTCGATTTTAGTATATTTTCGGTTATAAAAAAATTTATATTTTCGGTTATAAAAAAGATTCTCAACCGAAAAACACCCCAAAAACATAGCAATCTTTAGTAATTTATATAATTACATTGTATATAGTTAAATACATAAAAATACATTGAATACATGGAGTATAACAGGTCATCTATAGTGCAAAAATATACGAATACATGCTGCAGATATATTTGAATACATATATTATATTAATTTAAAAAATTATATGAATACATTCATGGAATATAGCAAAACAGTTAATATAATGAAATACATGGAATACAACGAGATACACTGAAATACAATGACAAAAAAATAATGAGTACAATGAACTACATGGAAATATAGCGAGATACATTGAAATAGACTTTAAAAAAAAGTAACAAAATCTTCAATTTGCTCAGCCCCAAATTCCGTCATCTTTGTTCAAGAACAATCCTAATGTCATCTCGTCGAGAAGGCCGCGATTTTGACTTGAACATCATTGTTCCCATTACTGTGATACTATTCCGGCAATAGAAATCAAAGTTATGTGAGAAAAACCGATAGACGAAATTACAAATTGCAGATAACATCGTTGCGCATCATATCTAACCTTTATTCTAAACCACCACAAAACAACCAAATTGCAGCTTTGCAGCGTTTTCCTCGAGTACTGAACTTTTCAAAAAGTATCATAGCTGAGCCAACAAATGCAACATTTCATATCTTAAAGAAGCAATCGATCAATAGCGCAAACACAAGTGCACAATTCATCGCCGTCAGTATCAAGTCCTCGATCGCCATCACCGCTGCCTTCGATTGCCGTTGTTACGCCGAAGAAAATTTCTATATCGGATGATTGCTCGACTGCTTAAAAGTGTTCGCCGGAAAACTCTACTTCTAATGCTTTGCCGGAGAGAGAGAATAAATATGGGGTAGGGGATACGAGAAATTTGAGGGAGAGAGAAAAATAATTTGAAGATTAATTTATGGCTTAAGGTTAGGAGGTCTCACACCTCCTTTCTATATCCGAGAGAGATATAAGGGAGTTTTTCTAATTAAAGTGACATAAATTGAAATGGAATTATTTTTATTTATTTAGCGTCGCCACTTGGATTAGTTAATTTAATGTCCAAAGTCACCGATTTATTTTAAATTCCAAATCGAGGAAAATCGACTTTATTTAAAAGTCTGCGAAACTAGAAAAACTAGGTAAGGAATTCTGATAACCCAGAAGAAGGTATTAGACATTCCTGGGTTCCATGGTTCGAGCACAGAAGCTTAACTATTAATAATATGCCTAATTATCTGATTTATTACATATTTAAAACATATTGTGCATTTTAACATTTTACACCGCTTTTAATCTTTTTAAAACAACTTTTTAGGATTTATGGTTTTATCTCTTGAAGTTACGATTGTCGTACACTTGTCGTTTTGGAACATATTGCAAACTACGCTACATGAAATGCACTCGTGATTTGCGATATGTTTATTTTATTATTATTCGAAGTTGGTATGATCGGGTCACATGAAATGCACACTTGAATTGGAGATTATGTACCATGATTATGCCACGAAAATCGTACCTATAGTCACGATAGTTAATTAATCGTGCCTAAAGCATTTCTACGATGTTGTAGGCCCAATGCATTATTCTGGTTGTGTCCTTTGAAGAAAAGAGAAATTTACCCGAAATGCAAGGGTTTGAAGAGTTATTTATAAGAGTTACAACTATTTAAAAATAATTACATTATATACAACTAATACAATCTTTTAATCTCTTAATTAGATTATATATTATTTTTATCTTCCTTAAATATCTCATTTTACAACGTAAAACTAGGGATTGGTGGAGAATGCATATAAATTTATTCTTTGGCTCTCCATCTCCTTTTTATTATAACATCGAATTATTTTTTATTGAATGATTTTTCTTTACTACCATATTTATGTATAGTATTATACATAGATATACTATATTATATATACATAGATATAGTATACTAATAATATATAAATATATACTATAACTATAGTATATTAATAATATATATTTGGTATATGAATATATAAATATAAAGAATAAATGTTAGTATATATTAGTGCTAATATAAATGATATATATTATGTATACTACACATGTAAATATATTATATCATATATCACTTCAAATGTAAAAGATATATTGATCACATATATTAAGTATATTACATGTATATAATATTAATAATATGAATTAGATATTACTCCAAATATAAAAAGGTATATAAATGTTGTGTTTATATGTATGTATATTTAAGGTAATATTGACTCATAGCTAAGGTACTTACAAAGAAAAAAAATTAAAGAAATATTTTTTATTTTTTTTTGTTGAAAATGTGAGTTTGGTCAAAGCCAGTATGCCATTTATATCACACTTTTGTATTAAACGACCGAAAGTTATACGTTTAAGAATATAAAAAATGAAAAGAAAAATATAGCCTATCAATCGAAGGAGAATGACATATTGGAATCGAATTGTGTATAAGTGGAATTATAGCTTGAAAAGGTAACGAAGGAAAAAGAGATTTTCTAGGAAATAATTGATTGCATGTTATATTAATTTCCTTCCCGTTTTCCTAAACAAAGATAATCCCTTATTTTTAGCTATTTGTTTTTAGTTGGAGATTGCACTATTAAGGGATACTTTCAGAAGCAGTTTACTAATATATAGGAAATCTACCGTGTTTGAGGGTATAACTTTTATACCTTTATCATGTTTATGTTGTAAAATATGTTATTTAACTTATTGTAGATTATGAAATATTTTTTGATTTCAACTGTATTTATGAAAATTTCCCGATTGAAAAGGTGATACTACGCTGGATTGGGCTCGAAACTGAGCCTAGGCGTGAAGTGAGGGCTTAGAGACGAACTCAATCTCTAATTTAATTATATTAACGACCCGTTTGAAAAAGTGGTACTAGCTTGAACTACTTTAATTGAAAAAAGACCTCTTTGAATCGTGACACGTCATGCTTAGGGAAGGAAATTTCAACTAAAACTTCAACTTTAAAATTAATAGCAATTACAATTAAAACTTCATGTTGTAGCCATATCAGTAAATCCACCAACTGTCTTTCATTAACTCTAAAACAACCAATAACATCTATATCTTTAACCCAAGACAATATATACTATTGATGCCAAAGGAAAATAATTACACACTACCCTAAACTGAAAATGTGCATATTTAACATTTGAGGGCGACAACTGATTTATTACAGCAACATTCTAACTTTAAAGGGAAAACACTATTACACCAGAATCCCATTTTTTAAATGAATATTATTGACTAATTCTATTACAATTTCTTGGAAATTAACAGCCTAGTAAAGTCTTGCCCCTCTTGTAGCCGATCCAACCAAAGCTCAGTCCACCATCTGGAACCATCAATCTCAGAAGGATAACAATGGCCAAATTCCAGCCTTTGGCTTTAAAACTTGTTGATTTGGCCAACTAATGGCCAAATCCATAAGTTATAGCCCATAACATCAAGTAAAATATTATGTTATTCATCACAAGTAGAAGAAGAAGAAGAGAAAACTACAACAACTATAAAGCAATAACTTCAAGCAAACCACTGAAATCAACACTTTCCATTTTTAAGTGAAAAGCTACAAGTACTAATGTACTAGCCACAATAGATCATTTCAACATTAAAACTCACATAACAAAAGATTGAATCAGATCTGTAGCAATATAATCAGTAACTGACATGAAGTGACACTTATTTAACACACATAGTTGCAACTTTTTGATATCATGACATTCCAAATAGGCAATACATTTGAGAAGAATGTGAAATTAGTAACTACGTTGTAACCAATCGAATCAAATTAAACTAACAATTCAAAACAAAACAAAATTATTTCTAATCAACTTCAGAATCAAATCTAAGAACTAATGATTAACATAATCAAAAAATTCTAAAAAAAACAATCAAAAATCTGATCATTAATTCTATTAAACCCTAAGTTTAGTCAAATTATTCGTTATCAATATCAATTTCAAAACAATTAACACAGAAATCAATAATATTGAAAAGTTATCAAAATCTTTTTAACCTTAAGACTAATATCAAAAAAAAATATTTATTATGATTTTTATCTCTTTTTAGTTTCAAAACAGTATCAATTTTAATGAACAAAATTAAAAGTAATAATCAGAAAGCCTAAAAGATATTATATCATCAAGAATCAAAACAAAAAGGAAACCAATACATGCAAGTATAGAAAAAGGAGTAAGAACACTTAGCTTTCTTCGGACAGCCTTTATTTCTTCTTTTTCTTATATTTTTTCCTTTCTTTTCTTCCATTTTTTTCTTTTTTCCAATATCTGAGGAATTTTGGCGATTTCTTGAGCCTTTGGTCACCGACAGACCTTTCTTTGACATTTTTGGGGTTTTCAGTGGTCTTTGAGACTTAAGGGTTTCATTAAGGAGCCAAGGACATCAAGGGGTGTCTCTGGTGAGATTTTGGCATGGTTTAACTGAGGTGGGCTTGCTTTAAAATGTAATCCCTTGTTCTTCAGGTGGGCTTCTGCTTACAAAAATAGACAACCAAAGAAAATTTTCTGTCCCAGTAAGGTGACTGGGCATATCATGTTATCATATGTTACAATTTAAATATAGAATTTAGATTATACTTCCCTTATTTTTCAGGTGGGTGCTTGCTTGCTGCATTTGAAAAGATATCCCCTTGTTTTTCAGGTGGGCGCCTGCTTGCTGAATTTGAAATATATTCCCTTGTTCTTCAGGTGGGTGCCTGTTTGCTGATTTTGAAATGTATTCCCTTGTTCTTCAATTGGGCTCATGCTTGCTGATTTTGAAATGTATTCCCTTGTTCTTCAGGTGGGCGCCTGCTTACAACAAACATACAAAACAACAAAAAATTTCTGCCCTAGTTTGATAACTGGGTACATGATGTTACTGAATGTTAACTTGAGATAAGAGTTGCATTATACTTCCCTTGTTCTTCAGGTGGGTGCCTGCTTACTGCATGTATTCCCTTGTTCTTCAGGTGGGCACCTGCTTGATGAATTTGAAATGTATTCCCTTGTTCTTCTGGTGGGTGCCTACTTACAACAAACATACGAAACAAAGAAAATTTTCTGCCCCAATTTGGTGGTTGGGTACAACATGTTATCAAATATAAAAATTTAAAGCTAAAATTTGAATTATACTTCCCTTGTTCTCCAGGGGGCGCCTTACTGTTGAAACTTGAAATGGATTCCTTTGAACATTGTTGTTTTCCCTTAAAACTTGAATTGTCCTCCCTTGTTCTCCAGGTGGGTGCCTGATTGCCGAAACTTTATGTGTTCCCTTGTTATCCACATTGGTCACATTCACTTTAAAGTGATTAGTACGAATTTGAATCTTTTGTCCCTATTCTAATCAAAGAACAATTTATAGTATAAAATGGTGGTTAGATGTTGCCATTCTTGTTGGCCATGCTCCCGCTTCTGAACTTGCTCCGCCTTGCTTCTTTAAACTTGTTTTGTCTTGCCTTAATTTCCCGGCTAACTTTCAAACTTTTTAATTCTGATGACCCGAATGTTTTCCTCATGTTACTGACTTGGTGTTTCTTTTCCCCTTTTCTTGTGAACTTTTGCTTCTTTCTCCAATCATCTGATTACCCTTTACATTGATCCTTCATGTTTCACTGTCCTTAAATAAATCCTGATCTTATTGTTCCATACAACTGGGAAGCTGGTAGTTAGATTTTACACAAATGTCTTATAGAAAATTTTCAAGAATGATGAAATGCAATGACCTCGAAGTTTTGAGGATAGAAAGACTCTGAAAAGAAAAAAGGAATAGGACTTATCTGAGTGGGAAGGCTGATTCCATTGATCATGCCATGTATTCTGGATTAACCAGCCTAGTCTGTCCAACCAACCAACTGTCAATTTCCACCTTTGTTGTTCCATATTTCACAACGTGATCTTTAACAAAACCGAAACCTTGCTTGTTTTGCCACCTTTCCACCAGAAACTTCTTTCATCTGCCCAATTTGAAAACACACTTTCTCCTTACGGTGCCCGTGAGGGTTTTTACCAATAAGATTCTCTTATTTTAATATCTCTCAACTCACATCGCCTTACGATGCCCGTGAGGATTCTCACTAATAAGACTCTCTCATTACTCACATCTCCTTACGGTGCTCGTGAGGGTTTTCACCAATTAGACTCTCTCATTTTCACTTTTCACCTTCTGGTACCGGACTGTTGTCCACAACATGATTCACATTACCTGCTTGTATCGATATTTTTTAAAATTGATCAGAAGGTCTTTCTTTGGACCGTAATGTGGCTTTTGGATGTGTTTAGAAAGAAGGGTATAAAGGCTCAAAATATTTTAACGTGGGCTCGAAAATTACAACTTTCGGAATTATATCTTCCACAACAAATCTTTTGCCCCAGTTTCATTCTTGGGGATTCTTGGACTTTTCTTCTGTTGTGACTGAACCTCAGTGAGGCTGCCTACGTACCCTTTCAGGACCAAGTCAAACATAGTTTAGGTCATAAAATCGCTTCATTGTTGCGGTGTTTCCTTCCTTCCATTCTTCTTCTTTCTTTCTTCTTTTATTTCTTTTTCTTTCTTTTCTTTTCTCTCTTTTTCTTTCTTTTATTTTATTTTCTTTTCTTTTTCTTCTTTCGTTTTCTTTTCTTTTTCTTTCTTTTCTCTCTTTTCTTCTTTTCTTTTTTGTTTCTTTCTTCTTCTTTTGTCTTTCTCCTCTTGATTTCCCCATTCAATCATTGATTTTGTTGTAGATTCTGAAAGAGGAATATGAAAGAAAATATAATAAGGCTCAAAGGAATAGCAAGGGATAAAGTGTTTAGATAGCAGAACAAAATACAATTCGTCATTTCAATCTCAAAACATGTCAAATACAATCAGATACATAAAGATAAAGAAATCATACATAATCACTCTTGACTGCATCAGAATTGATATCCATTCTACACATTTCCCTTCCACGTCTGTTAGATATAATGCTTCGTTGGACAACACTCGCGATACAACAAATGGCCCCTGCCAGTTGGGAGCAAACTTTCCTTTTGCTTCCGCCCGATAAGGTAGGATGTGCCTCAATACCAATTATCCGACTTCAAATTTCCGTGGACGCACTTTCTTATTATAATCCCTGACCATTTTCTGTTGATACAATTGCCCATGACATACTGCTGCCAATCTCTTTTCATCGATCAGATTCAACTGTTCCAGACGGCCTTTGACCTATTCATCATCATCAATTTCTACCTCCGCAATAATTCGAAGGGAGGGTATTTCAACCTCTGCTGGTATTACTGCCTCTATGTCATACACCAATGAATAAGGAGTTGCCCCTACCGAAGTGTGAACAGTAGTGCGATATCCCAGCAATGCAAATGGTAATTTCTTATGCCACTGCCTCGATCCTTCCACCATTTTTCGAAGTATTTTCTTAATGTTCTTATTGGCTGGTTCAACTGCTCCATTCTCCTTAGGACGATATGGTGTGGAATTTGTGGTGTGTAATTTTAAACTTCTGACATGTCTCTGCCATCAAATGACTATTAAGGTTGGCCCCATTATCTGAATCACCTTCGAGATTCCGAACCGACAAATGATGTTTGCATGCACAAAATCAACCACTGACTTGAACGTTTTCGCCTCAACCCATTTAGTAAAATAATCAATGGCAACCAGAATAAACCTGTGCCCATTAGATGCTACTAGCTCGATCGGCCCAATGACATCCATACCCCAAGTAATGAAGGGCCATAGTGCCGACATTGTATGCAACTCGGATGGTGGAGAATGGATCAGATCTCCATGTACCCGGCATTGATGACAGTACACACAAAGCTGATACAATCCGTTTCATAGTAAGCCAGTAATATCCTACTCGGAGAATTTTCTTTGCTAACACATACCTGCTCATATGTGGTCCATAAACTCCTGCATGTACCTCGGCCATAATTTTTGTAGCCTGCTTTACGTCCATACACCTTAGCAAACCAATATCTGGGGTTCTTTTGTACAAACCCCCCCCCCCCCCCCACTAAAGAAAAATGCATTTGCCAATCATCTGATAGCTCTCTTTTGATCCCCCGTGGCTTGTGACGGATATACTCTCATTCTGAGGTATTCTTTAATATCATTGAACCATGGCTCACTCAAGCTCCTCTTCTACCATATTGCAATAAGCATGTTTATCTCGGACCTGGATTTGTAATGGGTCCATATAAGCCTTATCCGGATGATGTAAAATTGATGGCAGAGTGGCCAAAGTATCAGCAAATTCATTATGGATTCTCAGAATGTGCTTGAATTCTATGGACTGAAATCACTCTCATATTTCATATAGACACTGTCGGTATGGTATGAGTTTTAAATCCCGTGTTTCCCAGTCTCCTTGAATTTGATGTACCAAAAGATCTGAGTCACCCATGACCAAGATCTCTTAGACACCCATATCTATAGCCATTCTCAAACCCAAAATACATGCCTCAAATTCAGCCATATTGTTGGTGCAAAAGAAATGGAGCTGAACTGTGACAGGATAATGTTGTCCCGTCTCTAAAATAAGTACCGCTCCTATCCCGACGCCTTTGTTGTTAGCAGCCCCATCAAAGAATAGCTACCAGCCAGGCTTTTCTTCTTGTTCCAATTCCTCAATATACATTGCTTCCTTATCGGGAAAATATGTTTTCAATGGTTCATATTCATCATCAACTGGATTCTCCACTAGGTGATCAGCAATTGCTTGTGCTTTCATCGCAGTGCGGGTTACATAAACAATATCAAATTTTGTGAGCAGGATTTTCCATTTAGCAAGCGTCCTTGTGTGCATGGGCTTTTGAAAGATGTACTTCAACGGATCCAGCCAGAAAATGAGATAAATGGTATAGGCTAACAAATAATGTTTCAACTTCTGTGCCACCCAAGTCAAAGCACATCATGTCCTCTCCAATTGAGTGTATTTTACCTCGTAAGATGTAAATTTCTTGCTGAGATAATACATTTCCTATTCTTTCTTCCATGTAACATCATGCTGCCCCAGTACACATCTGAAAGAATTATCCAACACCGTCAAATAAAGGATCAAAGGTCTTCCTGGCTCAGACGGAACCAATACAGGCAGATTGGCCAAATATTCCTTGATTTTGTCAAATGCAGCCTGGCACTCATCTGTCCATTTTACTGCAATATCTTTCTTCAGCAATTTAAAGATAGGCTCGCAAGTTAATGTAAGTTGAGCAATGAACTTGCTGATATAATTCAACCTGTCGAGCAAACTCATCACTTCTTTCTTGCTCTTTGGCGGAGGTGATTCCTGAATGGCTTTGATTTTGGACGGGTCTAATTCAATACCACGTTGTCTCACCACAAACCCCAACAATTTCCCTGATGGCACTCCAAAAGCACACTTTGATGGGTTGAGTTTGAGATTGTACCTGCGAAGCCTTTGGAAAAACTTCCTCAGGTCTTTAACGTGATCACACTGCTTTCTGGACTTGATAATTACATCATCCACATAGACTTCAATCTCCCGATGTATCATATCATGGAACATGGTAGTCATCGCCCTCATGTATGTTGCCCCTGCATTTTTTAGTCCAAACAGAATCACCCCGTAACAGTATGTCCCCCAAGGTATGATGAATGTCGTCTTTTCAACATCTTCCTAATCCATCAAAATCTGGTGGTAACCCGCATAACAATCCACAAAAGAACCAATCCCATGTTTGGCACAATTGTCAATCAGTATGTGGATGTTTGGCAATGGAAAATTATCTTTAGGGCTTGCCTTGTTAAGATCACGATAATCAACACACACTCTGGTCTTCCCATCTTTCTTTGGCTCAGGCACGGCATTGGCTAACCAGGTGGGATATTTGGTAACATGTATAACCTTCGCCTCAAACTGTTTGTTGACTTCTTCTGATGTCTGTTTTGAATTTTCTCAACTTCTGCTTGACAGGTGGGCGCTCCGAATAAGTGGGCAATTTGTGGACCACCAGATCAGTACTCAGACCTGGCATATCATCATATGACCATGCAAAGATATCTTTGTATTCAAATAACAATTTGATCAACTCTTCCCTGAGTGAGGCTTCCAAATGGACACTTATTTTTGTTTCTCGAACATTTTTCTGATCCCAGATTGATTGCCTCCATGTCATTCAAGTTTGGTTTGGGTTTTTCCTCATATTGACTCATCTCTTTACTAATTTCTTCCAAAGCCTCCTCGTCATCATACTCCACTTCATCATCACATTCAATTTCTTGTATTACTATTTCACATTGATTATCAAGACTAGGTCGGGAATTTCTCATGCATGACACATCATTGAAATCAGCACAAAATGGAATGTACAAGAAAAAAGAAAAGAAAGACAAAATAAAAGGCTATCAGCAATGGAGAGAGAAAGAAATTACATTTCATTGAAATTCGTAAGATAACAAGGTTTGACTCATCCAATTGGACGGAACATGAAAATCTGAATTACAACCTTGAAATAAAACAGATTTAATACTCAAAAAGCAAATCAAGAACTAACTACCGTGACTCCCTCCGAGTTGGAAGAGGAGTAGCTTCCCAGTTATTCAAATTGTCCCGAGATCCCACGAACTGGACATCGATTATGCTTGGACCATCACCTGCTTCTACCACATTCACTTCTTCGAACAACTTTTCAAATCTTTCAATCAATTCCATATTGGGCTTTATCTGCCGTTTCGGTATCCCCAAAGAAATCACCTGTGACAACGGGCCACAGCTCGTCGGTCAGAAAACGACCGATTTCTTTGAAAAATGGCACATCAAAGGATACTCTCAACACCGTATCATACTGCCACCAACGATCAGGCGGAGTCGTCCAACAAAACCATATTGAACATATTAAAGAAGAATCTAGAAGACGCCAAAGGACTATGGCCGAACTGCTACCAGAAGTGTTATGGGCACACAAGACCACCTCTAATCTTCCACAGGAGAAACACCTTACTCGCTAGTTTACGAAATTGACGCAGTCATACCAGTCGAAGTAGGTGAGCCAAGTTTAAGGTACTCATACACAAGCAGAGCAGAAAATGATTCGAACCGAGTCCAAGACCTCGATGAAGCCGAAGAAAGGAAAGAAATGGCCCACATTAGGATGGTAACTACAATAAGAAGGCAAAAATTTGACCGCTCAGAGTAGGCGAGTACGTCCTAAAAGCCAAGACTTTGGCATCCAAATACCCCAGTGAAGGAAAATTAGGGACCAATTGGGACAGACTTTACAAAATCACCGCGAGAGTAGATAAATAATCATTTCGACTAGAGACTATGGAAGGAAAGACGCTCCAAAACAACTGGAACATCTCTCACCTCAAGTATTTCCATTTCTAAAGAGCTCTCCCGGAGTCGTACTCTTTTTCCCTTACCCGAGTTTTGTCCCAATCGGGTTTTCTCGGAAAGGTTTCTAACAAGGCAACGAAGGAGATGCTCGAAAATGCTTACGAGGCAAATCTAACATGCCAGTTATCCTGCTAATCAGCACAACATGCGTATCACTGGGATTGAGGCTACGGTCATCTCCAATGTATGAAAGGCTACGGCCATCTCCAATGTATGAAAGGCTACGGCCATCTCCAATGTATGAAAGGCTACGGCCATCTCCAATGTATGAAAGGCTACGGCCATCTCCAATATATGAAAGGCTACTACCATCTCCAATGTATGAAAGGTTACAGCCATCTCCAATGTATGAAAGGCTACGACCATCTCCAATGTATGAAAGGCTATGGCCATCTCCAGTGTATGAAAGGCTACGACCATCTCCAATGTATGAAACGATACGGCCATCTCCAACACATAAAAGGCCACGGCCGTCTACAATGAATAAAAAGTCTAAGGCCGTCTACAGTATACAAAGGGGCTACGGACATCTATAACGCATAAAAGGCCACGACCGTCCACAATGAATAAAAAGGCTAAGGCCGTATACAACGTACAAAGGGGCTATGGCAATCTATAATGCATAAAAGGCCACGACCATCTACAATGAATAAAAAGGCTAAGGCCGTCTACAGCATACAAAAAGGCTACGGCCATCCATAACGCATAAAAGGCTAAGGTCATCCATATCGTAAAAAAGCCTAAGGTCCTCTACAGCGTACAAAGAGGCTACGACCATCTATAACGCATCAAAGGCTAAGGCCATCCATATTGTAAAAAAGGCTAAGGCCAAGGCCAATATAGGAGCGATCGACACAATTCAATCAACCCGACACGATCGGAACCATGGGAAAGGTGACAACTACCCTAAAACGACAAACGGCTAAGGCCAGAGTCGCAATAGTCAACTACGACAACTCGATTCGGCACAACCGAGATCGCTAAACAACTACAATCATCCCTAAACAGGCGAAAGTCTGAAATCATTACCATAAAAAGTCGACTCAGCTTGACCACGACAAATTAACTTAACAACAATCGATACTACGCAACAAGCATGCAAAGTAAAAGGTACAGAAAGAAGACATGAATGCCAAATATGTACATATATATGTACATATATATATATATATAGTTTCCATTTACTCCAAAATATTACATGTACATACATTTACAAGAGCCATGTCCCCCCGGCTGCAAAATCACAAAAAATAAGAATACAGCCTAACTACCACCACCCTGTTCACCGCACCACCCTAGTCGCCATCGCCTCCTGGTTCGCGATCACCAGCCGGTCCGTCACCACGCTCATCGCAACCCTTGGCCCAAAATAAAAAAGAAATCCATGACCCCGTACCCAATTAAATCACGTCCGCAAAGGTACATCCCACCAAGCCCAGGGAATCGGGGTTATACTCGCAAACTTCCCGGGCGACCCTAACCAGACGACATTGATCCTCGACCTCCGTCTTGGTAGCCCTGCCAACGGGGCGCAACTCTTCAAAAACTATCCGCCTAGCCTCGGCATATACCTACATGTCATGCTCCTCGCTAGATAAATCATCTTCAAGTCTGGTCGATGTCGCCTACTGGAGAGCTTCAACTTCAGCTACCTTGGCCTCGAGCTCGGCGGTTAAGGCGTCAACTTTGGCATGCAATTCAGCGGCCTTCGCCATCGCACCACGACCGATCTCTAGCTCCTCCTCCTTCGACCGAAGGAGATTCTCCAGCTCAATACTTCGAGCCACGACAACCATCAAATTTGCATCCGGTTTCTCAAACTGAGCCGTGCACTCTCGCAGTCGAGCTTCTGCCTACTCCAAGCCCTCGCGAAATACGTGAAACTACGGGTCCTGGGCATAGTGATCTGCCAACATTTTGTGCTTGGTTCGGCACTCCTTGTAGTTCCTTATCGCCCTTCTGAGGGTGGCAATCTTCCTCTGATCGCGCCGGCCCCTCTCCACTTCCAAAATGAGGGTCTAAAAAAAGGGAACACAACCTGAGTCAGCGAAAGCCTAAAGGCCTACATTAAAATGACAAGAGGTAACGACAAAACATACCTGCAAAGCTGCACCGGCGACTCGTCGAAATAAGTCCATGTCGCTGACATCTTTTAAAGTCTCAGTCTCGGCAGCCGCGCATAGAAAAGTCATGTCTGCCACAACCTGCTTTCTATTCAGCAACAGGTTATATCCCGTTGGGATCATAATCCAATGGTTAGGCCCCACCGCCGTCATATCCACTCGAGCATGATCCCCTTGTAGCATGTCCGCGACCATAGGAACCAACTCGGAATCCATCTCTTCCTCGCCCGCAGCCGCCTCGGCAGCGGACGGTATATCTCCTCCTTCGACTCTTAGGGAAGCAGTATCGGGTACGACCCCCCTCAGAAGAGTCTCCCTCTCCGGGCGAATAGCATCGCCCAAAAAAACCAGCCTCGATTCAGGACGGCGGAAATCCGCCTTTCTGCACTCCGCGGCTATACCTTTGCCAAAAAGCAGTCGGCGCCTCCTCCGCTCCGGTGGCTCTTTGCCTTCAGAAGCCTCCTCTTCGGTATGAGGATATTGAGGCGAAGGAGTCTCCTCATTCACAGGTTTGACTACCGGCTCGACCCCAGGCCGAGTAACCTTAGGAACGTCCTCGACAGAAGGTTCCCAGGCCCTATCCTCGCCCTCTAAACGAGCAGCGTCGGACGCATCCTAACTAGAGGCCTCCACGGTCGCACGCTCACCCTCGAGCTGGGTAACCTCAGGAACATCCTCATCTAAATGCTCCTGAGTTACGTACTCGTAGTTGGAGTCCACCAATGAGGGAGTTGCAACGTTGCGTCCCCTCCTCCTTCGCGGGGCACTGCGGGCTGCCAAAACATTAACCAAAGAAAGGTAGGTCAAGAGTGACGCCAGAAAATAAAATTGCCAAACCAAAACGTTGGTGCAGTACCTAGAAGACCGTATTTCATGATAAATTCCGCCCACGTCCGGCACTCCTCCGCAAGTGGGATCACTCTCTCCACCCACGCCCTTATATCTGGCACAGGTTAGGGCATAGAAACCCTAGCTGCAAAAAGATTAAAAAAAAAAGTCACGAAGATTGAACATGCGTAAGCAATGGAAAGCGTTAAGTGCATAAAACAACACTTACGTTCAAGATTCCATACTTCCGGGAACCCTTCCAGGGCCGCCACAAAATCCGAAGTTCGGATAAAGAAAAATTTAAGCCAAAAACAGCGATTAGTCTTATCATCCGTTTTGACAACCAAACCCTTCGTACCACGGGTTTTTAGCTATAACATCATCCCCATCATGAATCCAAGACTGAACAGTTGCAACAGATGGTGTATCGTAACATCAAGTCTGGCCCACTTAGCATAAGTAGTCAGTATGCGACATATCTTTCACGTATACTTTGTGAATTGGGCCGGACACATGTTGTAAAACCAACAGAGTTCCTCCGCCAATGGGTATATGGGGAGACTACACCCAATCAAGAAGGGGTATTCATAAAAAGCACAGAACCCCGGTCTGTGCACGTTGATGAAGTCCCCTTTGGCCACCGCCATATCCACTGTGTTCGGAATCTGGCAGGACCCACGTAGATCATCCAACTGTGAGTCAGAAAACTTAGATTTTTCCCATGCAGGAGCTATGCATCATGAGGGAAAATCCCTTCGAGCATTCAGCTCTCGAGGAAGCACATTATCGACAGAAAGAGGAACAAGAGGTCTTCGGGCCTTTTTCCCACCCTCCGAAGATAGGGAACCCCAGAAGTAGACTCATCTCCATTTTCGTCACGTTATCGACCATGTCTTGCCATAGTCAGCATTTGAGCAATGAATATACGCGTCAACGGCTAGGGAAACTAACTTTAAAAAGACTCGAAGGGTCAAACAAAAGCTACTGAAAACCCTAGCAAAAGACGAAGATATGAAGAACGTTTCTGAGAAGTCCAAAAGATAGTAAAAATCAAACACTATTCCTATTTATAGTACCTCAATACACAGGAATCGAAGAGGTGAGTGTCAGAAAAGGGGCGGGAAACCAAAATGTCAAATCGCCCCCTGATCTGTCTTGGAAGTAGTTGTAATTATGATGCATGCTGTCAATGACGTCAATTCAAAAAGTGGGCCACGTGTCAATACATGAACGATGCCACGTCGAATCGACTTTTCCACCCATTATAGATGTACGTTGAGTACGTCTCCAACAGGCGGAAGGACTAACTGTATGGGGCCAAATCGAATTCAAGTGACAAGGGCCGAGTTCATTCCCCCCCACCCACCTTCCCCCTCCCATGTAACATTGAGGGTACGACCTTCACTCATATTTTTTACATCAAAGGCATGGCGTCAACGTGTATATGTAGACGCCCCATGTTTCGAGGGCGTCAGCGGCCCCTCGACGAATTATAATTTTAGCGAGAAAACCTCACCTCTATATAAAGGGGGTTTTTGCTTTTGTAAGGTATCAAGTGTTATTCTCTAATAATACAACTATTATCATTCTCTCTCTATTATCTCTCGCTCTATTATTCTCTCAATTGTAATCACTCATTATCTTCACCTTCACATTTTCTTCGTTCTTATCGACATTCACAGCATCATAACGATATTAATTCCACTTTGGGATTTATTATAATTGATTACGATTTACCCTTCTTCTATATTTTCGATTGTTTATAGCTTATAAAGTAACCGGTAACTTTTGAGTCAAACAAACATATCCAACAAATAATACTTTATCAGTTTGTTAGTGTATTGGTAGAAAGAGTAAAAGCATACGTATTTAAAATCTAATAGATGAATTCTTGGCCACTCCTTTACTTGCAGACATCACACTGAACCAAGTACGATTCCATTCCAAGGTCGAATCCGGAACCAAAGTAGGTAAATTTTGAACGTAAAGAACATTTTTAGGTTTTTTTTTTAAAAAAAAGACATAAGTATATACAACGCCACTTTATCTAGCGTTGTATACTAACGGTAACGGCGCCATTAGTATACAACGCCAGATAAAGTGGCGTTGTACTTGTCAGTGTCTGTACAACGCCACTAATTCAGGCGTTGTACGCTGTGCAATTATTGAACAGTACAACACCAACTATTTTGGCGTTGTATGACCACCCCAGCTCTTGGTTTTCTATATAAAGAGGTGTTACATTCGTATTCTATACATTCAAAAAATTTATAAAACTCTTGTAGCTCTATTACTCTTGTTGCTCTATTATTCTTAAATTCTACATCATTTCTTCATTATGTCTGAAGAGCGAAGGATAAGAACTTTTTTATATTGGAGTGGTGAGGTTATGATGGAGAATAACTCTTTCAGCTACAGTTTGCCCACTAAGTGTCATGTTAAATTGCCATTGACAATGGAGTACGATATATTGATATCGTTGTTATGCAAAAAAATGAGTGTGAGGAAATATTCCGTCATACTTAAAGTTACCGGAAGATATCCGTATTCCGTCACTCCGCAAGGGGTTGCTTTTTACTCGAAGTTTAACATCGACGATGATGAAACTTTGAGTGATTTTTTGAGGACTCCGGACGAATGTCGTGATTTTCTTGTAATTACAATGCTGGAGATGTACGTGAAGGTCGAAGACGTTCCTAAAAATGAGCTTGTGCATAGTAGAGATAAACCCCAGTCATCGGGTGGTTATTATCGAACAGCTTTTGCCGGACAAGTTCCGGATGAAAGAGTTATCTTCGATTTAAACTTATCACCACCTGCTTTCCATAACTCACAAGACGACTGGTAAATTTTATTTATTATTTGTGATAATTAAGTATATTTTTATTAAATTGATTTAATAGTAACACTCACATATTTAATAGGGGTACCGGCCAGATATGAATTTAATAAGTGGCCCATCCGGTAGTTATGTCCAACATGGAATTTCATCACATTATGACTTGTAAGTTAAGTGGTTTACGTAAATTAGGAAAATCATATATAAAACATGGAATTTCATTATATTTTTGTTGATTGTGCAGTGAAGATAAGCAAGTTGAACTCACACAATTGCCCGAAAATGATGTATTACATCGGGACCTGGCAGATGCACAAAGTGAGGAAGAGAACAGTGACTACGACAATAATGCGGATGAATCCGGTGATGAGACACCTTTTGATTGTTAGGATGGTGATGCTGAGGATGATAAGGAAGAACCTGGTTTGAACAGAGACCCCCCAAAGACAAAAAGTGTATGAGTCTGAAGTGCCGTTTAATTCAAGAGAGATTCCTTACATTGATAATTTATCAACCACGCCGGATGTGGAAGCTCTTACACGGGATTTTGATAAAATCCGGACAGCAATGTGGGATGAATCTAGACCAACGGTGCTTGCAAAGGGGATGCTTTTTCCTGATAAAGTGCGCCTATCCAGGGCTTGTAAAATGCACAACGTAAAAGACTGTCATGAGATGTAGGTAGTGGAGTCAAGTCCAACGGTATACAAGGTTATTTGTCGCAGGTGGTTTTGGCCTTGTAATTGGATGCTGCGTGCGACAAAGAAGAAGACAGGAATGTGGAAAGTGGGTAAATACATTCCCACCCACACATGCGAAATGGACATATTCAACAGGAATCACTTTAATTTAGATATTGACTTGATTTCTCTTGTTCTTATTCCACACGTTGAACAGTCCATAAGGTATAAAATCAAAGAGTGCATTACATCTGTCCAGCAGGAATATGGCCATACCATAACTAAAAGAAAGGCATTTCTTGGACGCAAACAAGCGTTTGAAATAGTGTATGGTAACTCGGATAAGTCATTTGCAGATCTGCCTAGATACATGGCTGCATTGCAGCATTTCAACCCCGGGACGGTTATTCAGTGGAAGCTTGAGCGAAGTGTAGATATAGCAGAATATATATTCAATTATGTGTTCTGGGCGTTTAAACCAGCAATTGATGGTTTTTTTCATTGTCGCCCTATAATATCCATAGACGGCACTCATGTCTATGGAAAGTACGATATCAAGCTATTAATAGCCGTGGCAGTAGATGGTAATGGACAGATATTTCCTCTGGCATTTGCTATTTGTGCCAATGAAAGCCAAGAGACGTGGATGCTCTTTTTGAACCACTTGAAAGAGCACGTTGTGAAACAACGTTCTGGTATCTGTCTAATCTCTGATCGATACGGTGGCATCTTAAGTTCTATTGAGAACTTGCCTGCATGGCAAGAACCTTATGCCTATCATCGTTACTATGTTAGGCATTTGAAAGCCAATTTCCAGAAGGCATTTCCCAGTAAAGCTTTTCATGATTTGATGTGGATGGCAGCAACAGATCATCAACAACATAAAGTCACGAGGCACATGGAACATATCAGGCAACTAGACGAGGCAGCCTATCGTTGGTTAATGCGACATGACCCTAAAAAGTGGACTTTGCATGCGGATAGTGGTAGACGATGGGGAACTCTGACTACAAATGTGTCAGAGTCTTTCAACGGGTTATTGAAGTCGGCTAGAGGATTGCCTGTTACAGCCATGGTGCGGATGTCATTCAAGCAGATGGCAGAGAGGTTTGTTCAGAGATCTGCGGCTGCAACGTCATTGATGGAACGTGGTATTGAATTTATGCCTGTGCCAATGGCGAGATTTGAGAAATACATACGACGAGCACATTGGCATTCTTTTTTGCAGTATGATAATGACAGAAATGTGTTTGAAGTTCGCATTGCTATCCATCAAAATTAGGATAATAATGTGCATAATGTGAATGAAGCTGCAAGGTTATGCTTTTGTGGAAAATGGTCCATCTACCACATGACTTGCTCACATGCCATCAAGTGCTTTCAACATGTTGGTTTAGGTGCAAGAAACTATGTTGATCAACAATATAGCGTTTCTAAGTACGTAAACAAATATAGTAGTTAGTTGCAACCACTGGGCGCTGAGCATTATTGGCATCCTGCACCATTTAAAATGGTGTGTAACAAGTCGTATTTGCGTAAGATGCAGGTGAAGAAGAGAACGCGTATACGGAACCAAATGGATGTTAGTGATACAGTTTATATGCAAAAATGTGGTATATGTTCGCAACCTGGACATGACCGTTGAAAATGTTCTTTGTATGGCAACAGTAATCAAGCTCGGGGTGGGTGTTCTTCTAGTTTACCTAACAATGTATGAGTTGTAATAATTAGTTCTAATGTGTATTTTGGTTTATTTATGAAATAAAATTATGTTTCATTAATGTTGTAGACCTTAATTCGGAGGCCTATACCTTTTGATCTATAAGGAATCGGGAAAACTTCAAAACACGAAAGTTGTAGACCTTTATGTCTAGTTTGAAGAAAGCTAAATAAATTGTAATTTGGATGACCGTAGTTAAAGTTATGGTCTATTGAAAATGACTAGTGGAACTCATTTTCCAGAATTTGCTTTCGGGGAGGCAACTTTGGAAGCTCATAAGTTGTAATCTATAAGAATCGGAAAATGTACAAAACAAGAAAGTTGTAGCCCTTCGTATCTAGTTTCCGTGAAGCAAAAGAAATTGCAATTTGGACATCTGTAGTGGAAGTTATGATCGATGGGAAATAACTGATGGAGCAATGTAAATTTAACACGAATCTCATTAAATTAACTTGTGTGTTGTCTTATCGAATTTTCTCAGTGACCTGATGACATAAAGTGGACCTATCAATGACATAAAGTAGACATAAAGTAGACCTATCAATGACATAAAGTAGACATAAAGTGACTGAAAAAGCTGACAGTGTAACATACAACGCCATAAAAATTGGCGTTGTGCATGTGATGTCTTGTCAAACTGAAAAAGCTGACCGTGTAACATACAACACCATAAAAATTGGCGTTGTGTGTGTACAACGCCATAAAAAGTGGTGTTGTGTATGCATTCACTCACCTATAAATACCGGGCTCATTTCGTTCATCATATACGCTCAAAAAATTACTAAACCAGAATATTTCTTCCAACGTTGATATTTTTAAGCAAAACTAAATGGCTCAACATGGTAGACCAGTGTGTTATTGTGCAAAAGCTTGTGTGCTACAAACTTGATGGGAAGGTGATGATGTTGGACGTAACTACTGGATATGTATGAACCAGTTGGATGCGTACAAAAATTCAGATTAACCAATATGTGAGTTTCATGAATGGGTTAAGGAACCATGTCTCCAAGCAAACTACAGAGAAAGAATGCTTAATTTGCATAATATGTGGTTAGGGCAAGCACATCTTAACGGCGAAATCCATAAAAAAATGCAAGAACAGAGGGAGGAGCTGAGGGAAGTAAGTGATAAAAAATGGAGAGCGGAATGGAATTTTCAAGCAATGACGGAACAAAGAAAAAAAATAAACAGGAAATTGCGGAGCTTAAGGCGAGAGTGAAAGAGTTAGAAGACGAACCATATATGTGGATGTATCCTCGAACCGTGTCATATGATGGAGAAATCGGAGGCTAACTAAATTACCCGAAGTGTTCGGGAACTAGACACCCCCAAATAGAAGGAGCAACAGCAACCTAGTGTATTGGCTTACATCCTCCTCCTCTGACTCATCAGTGATATGAGGGTGGAGCTGCTCCAGGCGCTGTTGAATAGGGGATAATTGTACCCGACTGATCCCAGCCCTCGGATCCGCGGCCTCCGACCTCAAACCTGTGAGCATCTGAAGCGAAACCCAATACGACTCGCGCGGAAAATGCCTCATGGCCGCAGGAAAAAGAGCAGGCAACCCATCGGCTGGCTGGCCGTAACAACCTCTACGTCCTGCAACGTAATAGTGGCCTCACCAATGGGAAGGTGGAAGGTGTGCGTCTACGGTCGCCACTGCTCAATGATGGTCGTGATCAATGAATAGTCTAGTGTGAGCACGTGATTTTTGCCCTATAAGAGAAATACTCCCAAAGATTCAAAATAAAATAACTTTAGTTTTCTTGCAATTGTTGTGAATTTTGTGTTATTTTTCTTGTATTATTTGCATTTTTATCTGTGCATATTTGCTTGTTTAAATAAATATAATATATAAAAAAATATGTTGCATATGTATATAAAATTCAAGTTTACAATTAAGTTTATTTTACAGAAATGAAAAGTCATAAAAAAATATGTATTTTTGCATTTTTTAAGCATTTAATGTCCAAATCGTGCAATTTTATTTTTATTAATGTTTAATTTTGTGTGATAATTATTATTATGAGTTAATTAGTATTTCAAGATAATTTTTAGTTTTTATAAATTAATCTTAGTATTTTGGGCTTTATTAATTAGGAAGTTGAATAATGTAGAAGAACAAAATAGAAAAAATTGGATTGGGCTATCTTGCAAATTAAGTTACAAGCCCAATCCTAAGCACCCTTACCCAACCCAAAACCCCTTGGCCCAAGAAGAAAATTTTAGATTTTTTTTAGCCAAAAAATAATCATTATCACATGACATAAAGTAGTGGGGAGCAAGGAAATTAAGGAAGAAAACAAGGAGGGGAAAACATGGATTAGTGGGTTTTCTTTAAATTAAAAAAATATTTTTTTTTTAAATAAAAAATCTGAAAATTTTCGAAATTCTTGCCTATAAATAGAAGAGAAGATTTATGAAAAAAATGGGTGGAAAAAAAAGAGAGGAAACAATAGGAAGAGAAGAGAAATAAGGAAAAAAAGAGAGCAGTATACACTCGATATACACTCTGGATATAGAAATATACACTGACAGAATTTATTTTTGAGAGTTTCTTTTGAGAATTGAAGAGAGTTCAAAGCAAGATAGAGAAAACAAAGAGAAATTTTGGAATATATTTTTCTTCTCTATTTTTACTGGTTTTTCTCCATATTGCTGGGATATTCTGGATTGAGGTGTTGAAGCTACTGTTGGTTGTTATTGTTGTTGTTGTTGTACTTTCACCGGCCTGTCGATTTTCCATCTTCCCCTTCTTTTCAATACCAGGTACACATTCTAAAAATTATGTGTTGATATAAGATCGAATTGGAAGTTGAAGTTTTGAAATGAAATAGAGAAGTAGTTGATTAATATTTGTTGTATTTTCCATTTTATTAGTTTTGTCAAATTGTAGTTAGTTCTATATTTTGAAAAATAAATTTGTCATTTAGTCGGCTTGTGAGGGAACACCTTTTGTACTAATATATAATAGCATTTTAAGCATGTAATTAATTAGGACTTTTTCTTTTCTTTTAAAGATAAACTAAATTAAAAAAAATGTAGTCACTTTATGATTATCCTTTTAAATAAAAAATGTTACGAGCCTTGCTAAATAGAAAACAAAATCGTGGGGCCCCTCAATAAGAATGTTCACTTTTTCTTAAAAAATAATCAAACGCGATAAATGATTGCATTATAGTATTGAATATATTTTAAAATCAAATATTTAGCCATTACAATAATTTAAGCGACCGTGCTAGAACCACGGGATCCGGGGGTGCCTAACACCTTCCCTCGGGTCAACAGAATTCCTTACTTAGAATTTCTGGTTCGCACACTTCATTTGGAAAGTCAAAAATTTCCTCGATTTGGGATTTAAATAAATCGGTGACTTGGGACACCATAATTTATTCCAAGTGGCGACTCGAAATAAATAAATAATCTCATTTCGAATATTGTCACTTAAATTGGAAAAATTTCCTTATGCATTATCCTTCGGGGTAAGCGCGCCGAAAGGAGGTGTGACAGCTCTGGCGACTCTGCTGGGGAAGCAAACCCAGAACCACTGGTTCAGGGTTTAAGAATTCGAGCTTGGAATAATTGTTGTATTTGGCTTATTTATTATCTGATTTTATTATATGTTTGTATTAATGTGCTAAATATTATTTTTACTGCTTTGATATTTTGTGAATTGTATATAAATTGTGCCAATACCCGTTTTCTTCTTCTGAGTCTCTTTGAAATATAATCTCGGGCATTTGCTGGACATAGCCCGTTTTTCTCAAGATAGCTGTGGTGCTTGGCACCCAATGAAGGATTTGTAGTCACACCTGTTTAGGCGGAGAGCATTGTCAATTAAGCCGGAAAGCCATGCTACCGGTGCACCGACACTCCTCGGCTCGAGTTGTCCGCTCGAGTTAAAGCCAGTCTAGACACCTTTTCCAAAAAGATGATAAACCCAGAACCACTGGATCGGGGTTTTAGAACTCGAGTTTTGAATAATTGTTGTATTTGGTTTATTATTATCTTGGGTTTAAATGTGCAAAATAATATTTTTATCGCTTTGATATTTTTTGAACTGTACATATAAATTGTGCCGAAACCAATCTCCTCTCCGAGTCTTCTAAATCATGAAGAAGGGTGCACCTCGTGTGACTTCTTTTCTGTATAGTGTCTGATTCCCATTTTAGAACGAGGTTTGGATAAGTTGCAAAACCGGTGAAGCTTCTATATTCCCGGGTTGTTGCCTCCTCCTCGGCTCGAGTTGTCCGCTCGGGTAAGCCAGGTCTAGAACAATAAACCCAAGTTTTTAAACCTAGTATAACAAAACTTCATACCGGATCCCTAGTAGGAACGCTTATTTGCATCATGTGCATATTGACTTAGAGAGGCTCAACATAGGGGTTGGGCCTGTCTAGGACAAATGACCTGAAATGAAAAGACCATCCTGCTGCATCCTGTTTGTTTTACGCATTCATTTGCTTCAGACTTGCAGGCTAACCGGTTTTTTTTATATTGAGGAAAATGAAAAAAAATAGCTTCAAAATAGTTTGTTTTTTTACTTAAAAAGAAAAAAATGTTTGTTGTAAACTAAAAAAAATGTGTGATCAAAATAAATAAAAAAATAGTTTCAAAATAGTTTGTGTTTTTTACTTAAAAAGAAAAAAAAACGTTTGTTGTAAAATGATCAAAATAAAAAAAAATAAAAAAAATAGTTTCAAAATATTTTGTTTTTTCTACTTAAAAAAGAAAAAAAAATTAAAATTAAAAAAAAATGTGTGAAAAAATAATAAATAGTTTGTTTCATTTACAGATGTAGTTTGTTTTTATTTGACCGAACTACGCTGGTTTGATTCTCACTAGATGTGAGGCAACCTTTATCAGGTTCAGTCTCCCATTTTGCAAAAAAAAAAAAAAAGCCAAAAATATCGAAATTAATTTTTCGTTGTAAATAAGTTGAGTGATGCTCAAAAACAGCCGAATGTACCCGAAAGGGACGTCGAAAGGCTGACTTTGCATAAACGGCCACTTTTGGGTCATTTTGTAGATTTTTTGGTCAATTGACCCTTACAGCCTTATAATCTTCTTCCCCGAGAAAGGCCGTGTTTGTAAAAATAAGGTTTTTTATTCCAATTTGAAAAAAAAGATTTTTTTTAAGAAAAAAAATGAAAAAAAAGGAGGTTAATAACGAGAGAGGTTTTCAAGGATAATTGAAAAGGAAAAGCTGGAATGACGCATGCGGTGAATACATATATGGTTAACTGACTAGGTGCATTGCATCCAACGTGCGATAACATATCCGTTAAACTCTGTGAGCTTACAAGTTTGTTGCATTTCCAGAAAGTTTAGCGGTTGGCTTGACAGAATATTCTGGCCAATCACCATTACCATACTAGATCAAAAGGTCCAATTCTAGCAAGCATGTCTAGTTCCGGCAAAAGTCTCGACGGAGAGAAAACAGAGATATAGATTATGAAAGAGGAGGTGGACCGGTTGAGACAGCAAATAACAGAGATGTACCTAGCCTTGGCTAGGGGACAGTCATCACCAAACCTTCATACTCTTACACCAGCACCAGAGCATCCGCCCATTGATCCCTCGACAAGTGCCCCGATCTATCCATATTATCAAGGGGAAAACCCTTATACATCCCAGGTTCCACCAGCTAGACAAAATACTCCTCCTCCGGTTACCCTGTTTTTGTGGCACCTCCACCCGCTACTTTACAAAAGTCTTCCAGTGAACCACTTTTTCAAATACATGACAATCATTGTAATCTCCCGATCCTACCTTTAAGGCTCCTGAACCGCATTCACACACCCCTCACTGGGATAACCCGGCAGAACCGGAAAAGCACTTCAAAAGTTTGGAGCATGAGGAAGGTATTAGGAAAGTTAAAAGCCTGGAGCAATCCTTCAGGAATATGCATGGTTTAGGCAACCAAGTTAGTGTTGCTTACAAAGATCTGTGCCCATTTCCAGATGTCCAGTTGCCCGCTGGGTTCAAAATGCCCAAGTTTGATCTATATGAGGGGCATGGTGACCCAGTAGCCCATCTCCGAGGTTTCGGCAGCAAAATGCGAGGAGCCGGAGGGCGAGATGAAATTCTGATAGCTTACTTCGGTCAGAGCTTGGGAGGGTCTGCACTAGAGTGGTACACCAGGCAGGATCCCAGCAGATAGTTTACATGGGATGACCTGGTCCCAAGCATTCATCGGACAGTTTCAATATAATCTTGAAATAATCCCTGATCGCCTATCATTGTTAAAGTTAGAGAAGAAGCCCGCCGAAAGCTTTAGAGAATTTGGGTTCCGCTGGAGGGAACAGGCAGCAAGGGTAGATCCACCGATGAGAGAGAACGAGATGGTAGATTACTTCTTGCAGATACTGGAGCCAACTTACTTTAGTCATCTGGTGACATCGGTTGGTAAATCTTTGAATGAGGTGGTCAAAATAAGCGGAATGATAGAAGAGGGACTTAAGTCCAATAAGATCTTGAGCTATTCCGCGTTGAAAGCAACAACTCAAGCTATTCAGAATGGCACAGGGGTTGCATTCGGGAAGAAGAGAAGAGAAGAAGTTGCAACGGTAGAGGAGGGTACTTGGTCCAGATCGAAAGGTCCTTCACCTCATTACCAAGCCAGACCCTACTACCCAAATCACCCTAATCACCCTCCCCGAAACACATATCCACCACCAAGGGCTTACAATAACCCTCCAGGACCAGGTTTCCGAGGGAATCATGCCTTCAGAAAGGAAAAGACACAAAGAACATTCACCGAGTTGGGAGAAACTTATACTGCTCTGTTCCACAAATTGAAGCAGATAGGTTTGTTGAGTCCTATTGAGACAAGATTGCCAAATCCCCTACCCCCAAATGTGGATCGCTCAGTAAGCTGTGAGTATTGTTCAAGGGCTCTCGGACATGATACCGAGAAATGTTGGAAACTGAAACATGCAGTGCAAAATCTTATTGACACCAATAAGATCGAGGTTCGGACACCAGAGGCACCCAACATTAATCAGAATCCATTGCCAGCTCACCCTTAGACCCATATGATCAAATTGATACACAAGGGAAGGGAAAATTAAGAAGCCTGATCTGTATTCCAAAGCAAAACCAATCGGCAGAAGTTGGTATATGAGAAGTCATGCTTGGTAATCAGGAGGAGTTTTCGGTGGTTTGTTTTTGTTGTCATTTCTTTTGTCCGAGTTGTTTCCGGGGTTGTGACCTAGATTTTGTCTTGTAGTAAAACCCTCTTATCTTTCCATTTTGGTCATTTCAGTTTGCCTAGTCTTATCAAGTCTCGTTTCAGGTTTGTATATTTGGTTTGCTTGTTTTTATTTGAACCAATTCTCCGTTTAGTGAAACTTTTGGTCTTTTATTACCCAGTTCGTCTTTTTGTTTAGTTTTTCTATTTTTAAATTTGTTATTTGTTCGAACGCCGACTCTAATGACATGGCATCGCACATAATTTTGGCCTAATAGTAAGGGTTAATCATGAAGCAATTGGAAGATAATCAGGTCATTTTAAAAAGAAATAAAAATGATTTGAGATTATTTGGAGCACGAATCATGTGAGACTGGGGCAGGTAAAACACGAAAAAACCCTTAAAGGAAAATTGGTCATGCTAAGACGAGGTTCGCTCGTGATACTGAAATGAAAGTGTCATCCAGCAATACTTTAAAATGATAGATGAAAAGGCGAATGGATGATATGTTTATCAATCAGGGCACAAACAGTAGATGTCGTGAATATGTTGTTTGAACTTGGCATGTTTTGAAAATTGGAATGACGAAGGCATTTTGTTCTGCTATCCAAACACTTTATCCATCTTCAACCCTTTGAGCCTTAATTTAAATTATTTCATACCCCTCCTTCGGAATTAGTTGCAAAGACTAGAAACACAAGTTTGAAAGATGAGAGAAGAAAGGGATAAAGAAAAGAAAAGAAAACAACAAAAAGAGATAAAGAAAAAACAAAAAGAAAAATGAAAAAAAGGGAATTGGGAACTACGTTTGACCTGATTCCTTAAAGAGGATACGTAGGCGCTTCACAGCTCGGTCATAGTGTAAATAAAGAAATAAAAAAAAATTCCCAAGTAAGAAACCGGGGCAAAGAAAAATTGTGTTGATTATAAATAAATTTAGGTCCGAAGGTTGTAAATTTTGAACCTAGAATTAATTTGTTTTGAGCCTTTGATACCCTTTCTTTCTAGCTCTATCCGAATCCCACATTACGGTCCAAAGAAAGACCTTCCGATCAGTCTTCAAAATAGGCCAAGTCAAACAAACACGAGAGTCTCATCAGAATATGACACTTCGATTCCCGGCAAAAAAGACTTTGATTCCCAGCAGAAAGGAAATACAAGAGAGTCTTAGCAGTGACATCCCAATCCCCAGCTAAAAGTAATACGAATGAGAGAGTCTTACTGGTGAAAACCTTCACAGGCACCATAAGGCGACGAAAAGCAGAGAGAAAACCAAAATGAGAGAGGCTTGAAAGTGAAAACCCTTCGGCCACTGCAAGTCGAATAAAGGTGATAATCAGAGGGAAATCACAAGACAGAAATTGTGAAAGGCGATTAACGACGGAGGATAGGCCATATGTGCATGTCATGACCAGTAGAGTTGGTATCCGCGTTTGATAAAATTTTATAGTCATTTCTTATTAGAGAGTCAGTTTTCCTTTGTCTTCTATTTTTATTTCTTTTTATCTTTCTCTTTTTGTCAAAAAAAATTTCCCCATCAAAGTTTGTCTAGTCAGAACAAATGAGAAATGATTTCAAAACTTGCCACCAACTTTCCAATTATTATGCAAGGCAAGGAAATACCATTGATGATAGAGAAGTATGGTGTAAAGAAGATTATTAAACTGGGGCAGAAAATTTTCTTTTCAGTTTGAAAATTTTCTGGAAGTCAATACCCACTTGGGGAAGAAGGAAAGTCTTAAGGGAAATAGTCTTCGAACCAGTGTCATCCTCAACAGCCTTCAAGAAGAATGAAACACCAATTTTGAGGAAATGAAAATCCCACAGCAATGTTATCTACAGCAAGTTCCGAGGTGGTCGGACAACACAGAGTGGTAAAGGAAGAAAGGAAATCCCGTCTTCAACAAAATAACCCCTAGCAAGTTGAGAAACACAGAACGGAGAAGGGATAAATGGAAAAACCCATCCCCAGCAGGAATATCATCTCCAGCAATTGAAATCATTCCCTAACAAGTTTTGGGAACCCCGAGCGAGGGAAAGGAGAAAAGAAAAAAACCACCCCACAGAAGCGGCACAACCGCTCACAATGTTTTGAACTAACAAATTTTCTTTGATTTGAAACAGGGAAAGAAAGTGCTATTGATAGCAGAAAGTCATGCCACAAGGAAGAACAATAATACTGGGGCAGAAATTTTCTGCCGTTGTTGAAAATTTTCTCGGAGAAACGAGGAAGGAAATTCAAGATGACGTATCAGGTTTGTCCACCTTCAAATAGGATATTTTAGGTTTGTCCACCTTCGAACAGGACGAATCAGGTTTGTTCATTCTCAAACATTGATATCATGGGAGTATTCGCCCTCGAATAGAATACGATGGGAGTATTCGCCCTCGAATAGAATACGATGGGAGTATTCGCCCTCGAATAGAATACGATGGGAGTATTCGCCCTCGAATAGAATACAATGGGAGTATCCGCCCTCGAATAGGATACGATGGGAGTATCCACCCTCGAATAGGATACAATGGGAGTATTCGCCCTCGAATAGGATACGATGGGAGTATCCGCACTCGAATAGGATACAATGGGAGTATTCGCCCTCGAATAGGATACGATGGGAGTATTCGCCCTCGAATAGGATACAATGGGAGTATTCGCCCTCGAGTAGGATACAATGGGAGTATTCTCCCTCGAATGGGATACAATGGGAGTATTCGCCCTCGAATAGGATACGATGGGAGTATTCGCCCTCGAATAGGATACAATGGGAGTATTCGCCCTCGAATAGGATACGATGGGAGTATTCGCCCTCGAATAGGATACGATGGGAGAGTCTGCCCTCGAATAGGATACGATGGGAGTGTCTGCCCACGAATAGGATACGATGGGAGTATCCGCCCTCGAATAGGATACGATGGGACTATCCGCCCTCGAATAGGATATTTTACGTTTGTTTTATTTTTACATTGTCCTATGCATACTTTGTAAATTATTGCCAGCATGCATTTTAAATTCAAAAGTTGCTAACAAAAACAGGCGCTTACCTGTATAACAAGAGGCATGTCTTCAGTCTTTACATTGCAGGTCTTGAAACCAATAACCCACCATAAAGCAGAGAGTTACAATAAGAGATCTCAACGCAAATTCAAGCGCATGAGTCAAAGGAAGGGAGGGAATAAAGAAAAACTTTTCCCAGCATCATTATCTTAGCAGGAAGAAGAAAGCAGTGCAGGAAGCGAAAGAGGACGATAGGGATGGGATGCAGTTCGAAGTTTGTAGTTGAAGTCAGGGAGCCCATCTGAAGAATGGAGTGGCGATTTAGTTTTGAAGTTATAGTTGAAGTCAGGGAACCCGCCTGAAGAATGGAGTGGCGATTTAGTTTTGAAGTTGTAGTTGAAGTTAGGGAGCCCACCTGAAGAATGAAGTGGCGATTTAGTTTTAAAGTTATAGTTGAAGTTAGGGAGCCCGCCTAAAGAATGGAGTGGCGATTTAGTTTTGAAGTTGTAGTTAAAGTCAGGGAGCCCGCCTGAAGAACGGAGTGGCGAGTTATTAATTTGAAGTTGTTGTTGAAATCAGGTGCCCGCCTGAAGAATGGAATGGCGATTTACGATTAGAGTTTGTCGATAAAGTCAGAAGCCCGCCGGAAAAGCAAAACGGCGTCTCAATTTCTAAGATTTGATAAGGATAGTGAAGAATCGGAAAGTGACAGAGTATAAAGGAAATCCTCAGCACGAATCCAAGTTCAAAATCAGAAGGAAGGCAACAAGGGTCAGAAAAGATAGATTCAAACTTCGAAGGAAAATAGTTTGAAGATCACAATGAAGGGACCAACGGTCGGAGTTCGGCAATCAAGATAGGCCGAGATAATTGTCAGAAGAAAAGAAGCATGTGAAGAAACATCAAAGCCAGCAGGATGGCAAGGAACATGACAAGATCACGTTGAAAAGATAGATAAGAATTTACAATACTGTAACTTAGTCTAGCTTCTTATTTTTCATTTAGCACGGTGTAATAAGGAGATCAGTTAAGCAGTGGCATCAGCAGCAACAACAAGTAACAACAAGATCATAGCAGTCATGGTAGTCCCAACTACCAAAACTTCCCGAACTACATTGACCTGATTCCTGTTTAGCCCAGGATATGTAGGAGGCCTTCTGAAGCAGAGGCTCGATCAAATTTTTTCCAAAAAATACTTCACACGGAGTACTCAAACGGGCAAAAATCGCTCGTATCCGCTCACTTATCTTTGCACGAAAACTCTTCGTGTTTCCGAGTAAAGAGGGGCAACTGTGAGCACGTGATTTTTGCCCTATAAGAGAAATACTCCCAAAGATTCAAAAATAAAATAATTTTAGTTTTCTTGCAATTGTTGTGAATTTTGTGTTATTTTTCTTGTATTATTTGCATTTTTATCTGTGCATATTTGCTTGTTTAAATAAATATAATATATAAAAAAATATGTTGCATATGTATATAAAATTCAAGTTTACAATTAAGTTTATTTTACAGAAATGAAAAGTCATAAAAAATATGAATTTTTGTATTTTTCAAGCATTTAATGTCCAAATCGTGCAATTTTATTTTTATTAATATTTAATTTTGTGTGATAATTATTATTACGAGTTAATTAGTATTTCAAGATAATTTTTAGTTTTTATAAATTAATCTTAGTATTTTGGGGTTTATTAATTAGGAAGTTGAATAATGGAGAAGAACAAAATAGAAAAAATTGGATTGGGTCATCTTGCAAATTAAGTTACAAGCCCAATCCTAAGCACCCTTACCCAACCCAAAACCCCTTGGCCCAAGAAGAAAATTTCAGATTTTTTTAGCCAAAAAATAATCATAATCACATGACATAAAGTAGTGGGGAGCAAGGAAATCAAGGAAGAAAACAAGGAGAGGAAAACATGGATTAGTGAGTTTTCTTTAAATTAAAAAAATATTTTTGTTTTTAATAAAAAATCTGAAAATTTTCGAAATTCTTGCCTATAAATAAAAGAGAGGATTTATGAAAAAAAGGGGTGAAAAAAAAAGAGAGGAAACAATAGGAAGAGAATAAAAATAAGGAAAAAAAGAGAGCAGTATACACTCGATATACACTCTGGATACAGAAATATACATTGACAAAATTTAATTTTTGAGAGTTTCTTTTGAGAATTGAAGAGAGTTCAAAGCAAGAGAGAGAAAACAAAGAGAAATTTCGGAATATATTTTTCTTCTCTATTTTTAATGGTTTTTCTCCATATTGCTGGGATATTCTGGATTGAGGTGTTGAAGCTACTGCTGGTTGTTAATGTTGTTGTTGCTGTACTTTCACCGGCCTGTCGATTTTCCATCTTCCCCTTCTTTTCAATACCAGGTACACATTCTAAAAATTATGTGTTGATATAAGATCGAATTGGAAGTTGAAGTTTTGAAATGAAATAGAGAAGTTGTTGATTAATATTTGTTGTTATTTTCCGTTTTATTAGTTTTGTCAAATTGTAGTTAGTTGTATATTTTGAAAAATAAATTTGTCATTTAGTCGGCTTGTGAGGGAACACCTTTTGTACTAATATAGAATAGCATTTTAAGCATGTAATTAATTAGGACTTTTTCTTTTCTTTTAAAGATAAACTAAATAAAAAAAAATGTAGTCACTTTAGGATTATCATTTTAAATAAAAAATGTTACGAGCCTTGCTAAATAGAAAACAAAATCGCGGGGCCCCTCAATAAGAATGTTCACTTTTTCTTAAAAAATAATCAAACGCGGTAAATGATTTAAAATTGCATTATAGTATTGAATATATTTTAAAAACAAATATTTAGCCATTACAATAATTTAAGCGACCATGCTAGAACCACGGGATCCGGGGGTGCCTAACACCTTCCCTCGGGTCAACAGAATTCCTTACTTAGAATTTCTGGTTCGCAGACTTCTTTTGAAAAGTCAAAAATTTCCTCGATTTGGGATTTAAATAAATCGGTGACTTGGGACACCATAATTTATTCCAAGTGGCGACTCTGAAATAAATAAATAATCTCATTTCGTATATTGTCACTTAAATTGGAAAAACTCCCTTATGCATTATCCTTCGGGGTAAGCGCGCCGAAAGGAGGTGTGACATCTAGCTGTATCCGACCAATGCGAATAATCCTATAGAATCCCATCACCTCCAAGTGATGGACGACTCTAGGATGCAAATCTCGCACACTGAGGAATTCCCACAAGATATCGACTCTCCGAGCCCGGAATGTCTCTGTCAATAACTGCCCATCCCAGATGTACTCAGATCGATGCTGGGGCTGTAGGCCTAATAGATCTGAGCTCCTGGGGCCAGGATGTATGGGCGCATCCATGTCGTCAACTATAAAATTAAAATTTTTAATAACTTACAAAAGTTACACATTAAATAATTTAATTGTATAAATTGCTGATAATTTTAATAACTTAATTTTGAGGCCCAGCGGCACCAAATTATTATTAATAGCTATGTATTTTTTTATAATTTAAAGTTATATTTTAAATAATTTAATTGTATAAATTGCTGATAATATGGGTCACGGACTCGATATTTCTTAAGCCCAATGGCACAAAACTATTATTAATAGCTATGTGTTTTTTATAATTAAAAAATATATTTAGAATAATTTAATTGTCTAAATTAAATATTTTTGAGCTCCCGGGCTCGATATTTTTGAGCTCCGGGGTTCGATAATTTTTAATAACTTAATTTTAAGGCCCAACGGCACCAAACTATTATTAATAGCTATGTATTTTTTTTTATAGTTTAAAGTTACATTTTAAATAATTTAATTATACAAATTGCTAATAATATGGGTCCCAAACTCGATATTTTTGAAGCCCAGCGGCACCAAACTATTATTAATAACTATGTGTATTTTTATAATTAAAAAATATATTTAGAATAATTTAATTGTCTAAATTAAATATTTTTGAGCTCTCGGGTTCAATAATTTTTAATAACTTAATTTTGAGGCCTAGCGTCACCAAACTATTATTAATAGCTATGGGTCCCGGACTCGATATTTTTTGAGCTCCCGGATTTGATAATTTTTTAGCTCCCGGGTTCAATAATTTTTGAGCTCCCGGGTTCGTTAATTTTTAATAACTTAATTTTATAACTTAATTTTGAGGATCAACAATCGAAGCTAAATACTACACATTACTACGCTACAAGGCTCTAAAATTTCCTAGCCTAAAAGAGTCTATGTTTTACTACGCTAAAAAGGTCTGTATTTTATAACTAACAAATAATATAAATTACACAAATATATATAAACAACTAACATGTAATCTAACTAAAACTAACATGTAATCTAACTAAATTAGACAAATATATATAAACAACTAACATATAATATTTCGGATAAATTACACATACTAGTTCGGAAAATAACATAAACTAACTAAAACTAACATGTAATCTAAAATACAAACAAAATAATAGTAATATGAAACATACCTCGAATTTGATTTTTTACGGATGAAAAATATGAATATAATGCCTCCAAACTCGTCTATCCACGAATCGAATAGCGTTAAACTATAGCGGGACCACTTCTAACACAATACGAACAACCCGGGGGGACAATTTTTTTTTTTAAAGAAAAATGGGCAGAATCGTGTGGGGGGGGGGGGGGGGGCTAGCTTTTCTAAAATAATGGAGGGGGAGAACTGAGGAAGAAGATGAGAATGTGTATGGTTATTATAATGGGTACAACGCCATTTATTATGGCGTTGAACATGTCAGAATTGTCTCTGACACGTTCAACGCCACAATAAGTGGCGTTGTACCATAACGAATATTAAATACAACGTCATTTATTGTGGTGTTGTATATACTTAATTTTTTTTAAACGTATTAATGTTACAAAACTTAAAAATAAATCTACTTTGTTCCGGATTCTTCCAAGGTCTTAATAAGATTCTCCGGAGAACTTATCTAAAGAGGAATTGATGATACCTTGAGAACTGTGACAACGAGTACAACATCGATACTATAGGTTAAATTCATCCATGATCCTTATTAAACTTATTTTTTATAACACTAGAGTTATAAAGCAAATTTTTATCACAATAAAGTGAATGAATTAACTGTTTGTACTTACGGAACTAATTTTGTAATAATAAAGCACAAATTATTGAAAAGTTAAATGCCATCTCCATATGATCATTTGCCACGTCAAATTTTCTTATCACAAAAACATAAATAATTAAAAATACATAAAAATTAAAAGAAACGAAAAGGAAACAAGTTGCTGCAAATCATATGTGCAAAGTAAAACTTTTATTTTTTCAACTTCGCGGGAGAATCAAAACTGCGAATCCGGAACCAAAGTATTGTTAATTTTTAAATTTGTAACATAAATAGGTTAAAAAAAAATATAACTATATACAACGCCACAAGAAGTGGCATCGTATATAACAGACGTTATTGTACAACGCCACTTATTGTGGCGTTGAACCTGTCATAAAGAATCTGACAGGTTCAACGCCACAACAATTGGCGTTGTACCTATTATTAAAACCCTAGACCCCGTCTTCTTCCTCACACTTCTCCATCTCCAAACATTCCAAACATAAAAAACTCTCTCTCGCCCCCCCCCCTCTCCCCACACGATCAGCCACCATTTAAAAAAAAAAGTTTTTTGGTCCCCCCGGGTTATAGGTATTGGTCCCGCTATAGTTTTACGCTATTGGCTTCGTGAGTAGACGGATTTGGAAGCTTTATATTGATATATTTCATCCGTTAAAAATCAAAATTTCGAGGTATGTTTATATTACTATTTTTAGTTTGTATTTTAGATTACTTGTTAGTTTTAGTTATTTTATGTTATTTTCCGAACTAGTATGTGTAACTTATCCGAAATCTTATATGTTAGTTGTTTATATATATTTGTCTAATTTTGTTAGATTAGATGTTAGTTTTAGTTTGGTAAATGTTAGTTGTTTATTTATATTTGTGTAATTTATATTAGTTGTTAGTTGTAAAATACAGACCTTTTTAGCGTAGTAAAACATAGACTCTTTTAGGCTGGAAAATTTTAGAGCCTTGTAGCATAGTAATGTGTAGTATTTAGCTTGTAATTTTGATGCTCAAAATTAAGTTATTAAAAATTATCGAACCCGGGAGCTCAAAAATTATTGAACCCGGGAGCTAAAAAATTATCGAAATCGGGAGCTCAAAAATTATCGAGTCCGGGACCCATAGCCATTAATAACAGTTTGGTGCCGTTGGGCATCAAAATTAAGTTATTAAAAATTATCAAACCCGGGAGCTCAAATATATCGAGCCCGGGAGCTCAAAAATATTTAATTTAGACAATTAAATTATTCTAAATATAATTTTTAATTATAAAAATACATATAGCTATTAATAATAGTTTGGTGCCGCTGGGCTTAAAACAAATATCGAGTCGTGGGCCTGTAAATTATAAAAAACACATAGCTATTAATAATAGTTTGGTGCCGCTGGGCCTTAAAATTAAGTTATTAAAAATTATCAAACCCGGGAGCTCAAAAACATAGAGCCCGGGAGCTGAAAAATATTTAATTTAGATAATTATATTATTCTAAATATATTTTTTAATTATAAAAATACACATAGCTATTAATAATAGTTTGGTGCCGCTGGACTTAAAAAAATATCGAGTCCTCGGCCTTTAAATTATAAAAAAACACATAGCTATTAATAATAGTTTGGTGCTGCTGGGCCTTAAAATTAAGTTATTAAAAATTATCGAACCCGGGAGCTCAAAAACATCGAGCCCGGGAGCTGAAAAATATTTAATTTAGACAATTCCATTATTCTAAATATATTTTTTAATTATAAAAATACACATAGCTATTAATAATAGTTTGGTGCCGCTGGACTTAAAAAAAATATCGAGTCCTGGGCCTTTAAATTATAAAAAACTACATAGCTATTAATAATAGTTTGGTGCCGCTGGGCCTTAAAATTAAGTTATTAAAAATTATCGAACCCGGGAGCTCAAATATATCGAGCCCGGGAGCTCAAAAATATTTAATTTAGACAATTAAATTATTCTAAATATATTTTTTAATTATAAAAATACACATAGCTATGAATAATAATTTGGTGCCGCTGGGCTTAAATAATATATCGAGTCTGGGACCCATATTATCAGCAATTTCTATAATTCAATTATTTAAAATGTAACTTTAAATTATAAAAAAATACATAGCTATTAATAATAGTTTGGTGCCGCTGGGCCTCAAAATTAAGTTATTAAAAATTATCAGTAATTTATACAATTAAATTATTTAATGTGTAACTTTTGTAAGTTATTAAATTTTTTAATTTTACAGTCGACGACATGGATGCGCCCATACATCCTGGCCCTAGGAGCTCAGATCTATTAGGCCTAATGCCGCAACATCGATCTGAGTATATTTAGGACGGACAGTTATTGACCGAGACATTCTTATATTGTGGGAGTTCCTCAGTGATCGAGATTTACATCCTAGAGTCGTCCATCACTTGGAGGTGATGGGATTCTACAGGATTTTTCGCATTGCCCGGATACAGCTGGATTATTCATTGATCACGGCCATCATTGAGCGGTGGCGACCGGAGATGCAAATCTTCCACCTTCCCATTGGCGAGGCTACTATTACGTTGCAGGACGTAGAGGTTTTATACGGCCTGCCAGCCGATGGGTTGCCTGTTCTTTTTCCTTCGGGCATGAGGCATTTCCCGCGCGAGATGTATTGGGATTTACTTCAGATGCTGACAGGTTTGAGGCAGGAGGCCGCTGATCCGAGGGCTGGGATCAGTCGGGTAAAATTAACCCCTATTAGACAGTGTCTGGAGCAGCTCCACCCTCATATCACTGATGACTGAGAGGAGGAGGATATGAGCCAGTACACTAGGTTGCTGCTGCTCCTTTTATTTGGGGGTGTCTTGTTCCCGAACACTTCGGGTAATCATGTTAGCCTTCGGTTTCTCCACCACATGACACGGTTCGAGGATACAGCTACATACAGCTGGGGTGCTGCTGTCCTCGCATTCCTGTACAGGCAGATGTGCTGGGCTTCTATGGGCACACAGAGAAATATATGCGGCTTCTTACCCCTTCTACGGGCGAGAACATATTCAATGAAAATATCAGCCCCAGTTAAATCTACCTAGATATAGTTTATCTCACAGTATACATCAACTTTCTATGTTAGATTTGGGTTTGGGAGCGATTTGTGCAGCTCAGCCCACCTTTGCCACTGATACCAGCTGACGTCGCATTACCAGACCTTCCTTTAGCTTCCAGGTGGGTCATGCGGCGTGGATATACGCGGGGATATGATGCCCATCATAATCTGCCAGGCATCAGGGATGTGTTAGACTTCCTAGAGGATGCACATGTAAAAATCTAACTAAATGTACCAGTTATTGTTTAATTTAGTGTTACGAATACTAACCATTTGTGTTGTTATTTGATAGTTCATCTGGACACCCTATAGTGAGGAGTTGCTAGCTACCCTGCCAGCATACTGTACTCTAGGCCGGCCTATTTGGAGGACTTCTGTCCCTCTTACATGCCTAGATATAGTGGAGCATCATGCCTCGGAGCGGGTTTATCGTCAGTTTGGCATGCTGCAGCCTATATCGCCTCATCATTCATGGCATCCCACACATTATGAGAGGGATGATCGTAACAGGGTGGACGACACCTTTTTAGGCTGGCTCCAGATTCAGCTGGGCATTTGGGATAGACGAGGTGATTTGATCACACCTCCGCAGCACTATCCTATTGAAGGGTATCTGGCATGGTATTGCACAGTGTCCCGTCTATTTGTCGGCAACCCAGTGCATCAGGTAGATGGGCGGACATCTCATACGCCGGGAGACACGAGGCTCTGGTAAGTTTTATGTTATATTTAATAATGTACATATAATGTTGTGAGTTAAACCTAGTTTATATTATTTACTTTTGTGCAGGCCATTGGATTGCATACCGTCTACCGTATGGGGAGGGAGATGCAGGATTATGCGCACGATCCAGTGGCAATTATGGATTATGGTCGGCGATTCATGACAGTGGCTGCCGAGACACTACAGCGTGCCAGATCGGATCAGCGCTTAGCACATGATGCTGATTATATTGATCCACCCACATACCGGCGAGGTCGTGGTATTCCACGACCTGCTGGTGCCAGACGACCTGCTGCCCGACTATTAGGTGCTGCCCGACGACCTCGTGCTGCCCGAGGAGGTGGTGTCCAGCAGGAGGCCGGTGATGCTCCCGATGATGATGTTGCTGCTGCTATGCCAGGAGGCATGCATGAGACGGACATTCCGTCTTAGTCTTACTAGGGGTGTGCACTCGAATCAGTTTATCGATAAATCGAATCGATTATTTGTTATTGGTTTATCGATTTATCGGTTTCGATTTCGATTTCGAAATTTTCCTTATCGAGTTATCGATTTCGATTTCGATTTTGTCCTCTTCGGTTTATCGGTTTATCGATAAACCGATAAGAAATAGTAAAAAATTAGTTTTTTTTTTGCCTTATTCTATAATACCCTTTCCTTTACTCTAAGTCCCTAACCCTATTATTTTATCTACCACATTTAAGCAATAATTATATTAAAAGCTCAAGGGAATAATGTTCAAATTAATGGAAAATAAAATTAGTCGTGATGATGTATTTTTTTTAATACCGTTGGAGTGTTGGTGTCATACATTTGATCCCTTATTTTAGGTTCGTTGCATGTGCTTTTTGACACAATTTTTATGTTATAAACGGAGTTTGTCGTATTTTAGCTTCTTTTGGTCCATATTAGTTAGGCGTGTTTATGGTGATATACTTTCCGTGGAATGTCGCAAATTTTCTTATTGGTGTAATCGATAACCGAATCGATAAGCCCCAAAAATCGATAAATCGAAATCGAAAAAATCGAAACCTTATTGAAACGATAACGATAAACATATGTACAAATCGATAATCGATAAGTAATTATCGATAAGGGTCAAAATTAAATCGATAAATCGAATGCACACCCCTACGTCTTACAACCTTGATATTTATGACACTGCAGGCCCTTCACAGATGACCCCACCGGGTCAATTATTGATCACGGGCTCTGATTTCCAAGCAGCAGATTGGGGTGCATATTACTCTGGCCCATCTACCACTGATGAGGGTGCACCGACCAAAGATATATCCAGTGGCCGCCGTCTGAGTTATGGGAGCTCTTTACATGCTCAGGTATGAGTTTATTAGTTCTGAATATGAAATTTCTTTTAACTATAACTTTTATTTATTACATTATAATAATCTCCTTGTTCAGGCTTCAGTTTACGATGCGACAAATGACTACATACAGGATCCAGATGCTATGATGGTAAGATAATAAAACTGTAAATTATAAATTATTATGTGATTTTGTAAACTAATTTTTACTTTATTTTGTAGTCTTCTACTGGACCTGACAGCACCACCGTTGCATGTCATCCCGAGCCACATCCAGCTATAAGGAGAAAATTTGATGATGATGATCCTGATAGTGTACCTAGACGGGCGGGGATGCGCCTCAGGACGACGACTACATTGAGACACACCGGATTTTAACTGTTCCCCTAAGTTCACTTCTGCTATTGTGGTTTGCCGGGAGAGTCGGTTCTGAAAATTTGAGCATTTTGGGACACTTAGTCCCTAAATAAGAGCTTTCAAGCTAGAAAATGGCCCGTAGCCGGAACAGTGTTAAGACGATCTCGGAACGGAAATCCGATGGTTCCATTAGCTCCGTTAGGTGATTTCGGGGTCGGGAGCGCGTTCGGAATGTATTTTGGAGGTCCGTAGCTCAATTAGGCTTGAAATGCCGAAGGTTGAAATTTTGGCGAATCCGAACGATAGGTGAGATTTTGATCCGGGGTCGGAATGGAATTCCGATAATTTCTGTAGCTTCGTTATGTGATTTTGGATATGTCCGCAAAGTTTCTGGTCATTCGGACGTCGTTTGGTCGAGTTTTAGATCGAATGTTCAATTCGGAAAGTTTTAAGAAATTTAGGCTTGAATTCGATGTGAATTATGGGTTTTGATGTTGTTAGACGTGTTTTTATGATTTGAACGAGTTCATATCGTGTTTTGGAGTATGTTGGTGGTTTTCGTTGGGGTCCCGGGAGCCTCGGGATGAATTCGGGGTCCGAACGAACCAATTTGGTGCCAAATGCACTGCTGTTTCTACTGCAATATTGCACAGAATTTTTGTGCTTCGCGATCGCGAAGCAGTTCATGCGATCGCGTAAGGGAAAAAATTGAGCTCTGCGATCGCAAGGTGGAGTCTTCGATCGCGTAGGGAAAAGTTGGAAAGCTCTGCAATCGCGAGGTAGAGTCTGCGATCGCGTAGAGTAGAGGAGTGAGGACCGGGAGTTGTTCTTCGCGATCGCGACTCGGGGGATGCGATCGCGTAGGGTGTTAATCGAAAGCAGTGCGATCGCGGTCGGGGTGATGCGATCGCGTTGAATGGTCAGGTTGAGCACTGCGATCGCGTCCTGGACCACGCGATCGCGTAGAGGAAAATTAGGCCGCCCATATTTTGTGCATCGCGATCGCAAGCCCAGTGCTGCGATCGCGTAGAGTAAAATGGCCTGGCAGTGACTTTAAGTCCAGAATATTTCAGTCGCGGCCTAACACACCAAAACCGCCATTGTTGAGCTCCAAGAGAGGATTTTGAAGGGGAAACACTGGGATATCATCGGGGAATCATCGGGGGTAAGTTTCTTGACCTTAATTCGTTGGTTTATCATGAAATCCGTGATTATTTCACTGAAATTGGGAGATTAAAGGTGGGTTTGAGCCCTAGGCCTAAATGTTAGAAAATCTCTGATTTGAGTGGGCAAATGGAGTCCGATTTCGATAAATTTTATATGCACGGACTCGTATTGAGATAAGGAACCCGAATATATAATTTTCGTGATTTTTCGATAAGCGTACCAAAAGTCGGGTTTTGGCAACTTGTGGGTTTTGGTGCCTTTTTGAGTTATTTTGATTGGGTAATGCCCAATTGGCCTATTTTGATGTGATTCTATTGATTTTTATCAGATACTACACTTGTGGAGGCCGACATTCGCGGCAAGAGGGTTATTTCTTAGCGGTTTTGTACCGGAATTGAGGTAAGTGGCTTGTCTAACCTCGCGTGGGGGAATTTTCACCCCTAGGATATTATGTGATAGTTTAAATGCCTTGTACGCGAGGTGACGGGTGTGTACATGCGCTGGTTGTTGAACACGTACTTTATTCAAAATGTTCGATGAGCGATATCCTTGTCTTTGGTTGTTAATTTGATATTTTACCCGGTAGTGGTTAGAAGAGCATGATTAGGTAGCACTTAACTGTTTAGTTGCCTAATTGCCTTATTTGAACTCCTTGTTAATTATTGGCACTATTTTTCGGTGAAGTTATAGTTAAGCATAATTATTCTCTCTGTGGATTCCTTTATTGGCTGTGCTTGTGGACTGCGGGTTCGATTCCCGGAGACCCAGGGCTGTGGGTTCGATTCCCAGAGACCCGGCGTGATATTGGTAGGGACTACGGGTTCGATTCCCGAGATCCCGAGTTATTAGTGAGGACTACGGGTTCGATTCCCGAGATCCTGAGTTATTGGTAGGGACTACGGGTTCGATTCCCGAGATCCTGAGTTATTGGTAGGGACTACGGGTTCGATTCCCGAGATCCTGAGTTATTGGTAGAGACTACGGGTTCGATTTCCCGGAGATCCTGAGTTATTGATTATTTATTGAGACATGGGCTGCGGGTTCGATTCCCGGAGATCCAGAGGTACTGTCAATGGGACTGTGGGTTCGATTCCCACAGGTCCTGGACGGGTTTATTTGATTTGACTATTTGTTGTTAGTTTAATTGTAGACGATTGCAGTAATCATTTCTTGTTGTTAATTTCGGAAATTATTATCATTTAAACTGCTTATTATTGTTATTGTCATTATATTATTGTTTCTCAGTAGGGCCCTGACCTTCCTCGTCACTACTCCATCGAGGTTAGGCTTGGCACTTACTGAGTACCGCCGTGGTGTACTCATGCTACTCTTCTGCACACTTTTGTTGTGCGGATCCAGGTACATCAGGACAGGCTCACACCAGGTGATTCAGCAGCGCTTTGGGAGACCTCGAGGTATGATCTGCTACGTCCGCGGATCCGGAGGCCTTCTTTCTATTCTAGTGCTAGTAGATGTCTTTCCCTTCATTCCGTTGTTAGATACTTCTTTTACATAGAGCTACAATTGTATGATCTCTTTTAGTCTGTGTTACCGTGGGGTTCCGGATCTTGGTAGTGTTTTATTCATTGTGTGATGGATGTATGTGCTAAGCGGCACGGATTACATATCTTTTATGCTATTTTCCGCCGTTTCTTATTTAAGTATTTATAACTTGTATATTCCGCAACGTGTTAAGGCTTACCTAGTCGTGGGGACTGGGTGCCATCACGACATGTTCACGATTGGTGAACTAGGGTCGTGACAACGCCTCAGGCCGACGGCTGCTTTGAGACATACCCATTGCGGGACACATACAAGATAGTTACTTTTTATTATGTATATGTTGTAAATAATATTTTTTGTAATAACAATATTTAATTAAATATCTCTATTAATTTTTTTAGTTCATCATTTGTTTTATTGTTTCGTTTATTGTTTCGTATGCGACAAAAACTTCAAATATTTAAACACGAACAAAAACATAATATTTAACTTAAACTTAAATTACTAGAACACAAACACAAACATAAGTTAATGAGAAAGACAAACATGCAAATGAACTAAACACATAGAAGAAATGATGTAGAATTTACGCCGGGGTGGTGATACATAATGAAGAAATGCTGTAGAATTTAGGCCAGGGTGGTGATACAACGCCAACTATTTTGGCGTTGTACCGTTCATTGATTGAACAACGTACAATGCCAGAATAGGTGGCGTTGTACATATACTGTATAGATATAACGCCGTTTTATCTGGCGTTGTACACTAACGGAGCTGTTACCGTTAGTATACAACGCTAGATAAAGTGGCGTTGTATATACTTATGTCATTTTTTTTTAAAAAAAAAACCTATTATCGTTGTTTGAGTCCAAAATTTACCTACTTTGGTTCCGAATTCTGAAAACTGCTTGGGCCTTCTATTTGCCAGGGTCCTATTAAAGCGACAACCGAAATCTGAAGCCATTGGAGAACTCTTAACGGAAAATCTTTTTTTTTTTTTTTTGTGTTCAACTAAACGGAAATTCTTTAAGATCAAACATGTATACTAAGGTGTTCATAAAAATTCGAAAAATCGAACCAAATAGAAAATCAAATCGAACTGATCAAAATAAATGATACTTTTTGGTTTGGTTTGGTTTTGATTTAGAATTTTAAAAACTGATTACATTTGATTTGGTTTGGTTTGATTTTGGTTTTAACCAAAAAATATAACCGGAAAATAACCGAACCAAACCGACTATAGGAGTAGCTATTTCAAATTTATTATTATACCTATATATATATGTGTATATTTTATGCAAAGTTTTAAAAAATTTATGGTGAATGTTAATTATTTGTACTTTTAGTATTATTTTTTATCTTTATATTCTAGTTCGATTGATAGTTTTCTTTTGTTAAGTGTAAAAATCTATTTCATGTTAAAAACATATACTTGTAATTGAGTCCTTAAATTATGCATCACTATTTGATTCAACTATCATCAATATATTTTAGTAAATAATAGATTTCTGCAATTGATTTGACAATGTTACGTTGAATATGTGGTCGTCGGAATGTGTTTGGTAGTGTATGTCTTATATTTAAGAAAAAATTGACAAATAACTGAAAAAAACTGAAAATACGACAAAACTCTACATAAACCAAATCAAGAAAAAATTGATTTAATTTGTTTGGTTTGGTTATAATATTTGAAAATCCGACTTATTTGGTTTGATTTTTTTTTTAGAGAAAAACCGATCCAAACCTAATTATCCCCTACATTTAATGTTAAGTTCCCGTTTGACCATAAAATTTAGGAGTTTTTTTTGTAATTTTGTTTTCATATATTTGTTTGTTCATAAATTAATATATTTTTGGAAAATTTTGAAGACAACATTTTAATTTTTATGCTTTTTTAATTGTTTATGTTAAGAATATAGATTATAAAAAGGTGGATTTTTGTGATAAAAATTTTCTCTTGTGGTATGGACACTGTGGCAAAATGATGATGTGGCGATAACTATTCATTTTCCAATGTTTTGTATTTTTTAGACAATTGATTCATAATGGAGTGACTTATGCTATTAATTACATCTAGTTTTGTGACTTTAGTGCTACAGATAATTAGTTTAGTAAACTAAATTTATAATTTAGTATTACAAAGTTAAATTTAATATTTGGTAAAAGTAACCCCCACATTCTGATAGTAAAAATATTCAGACTCGGTGCACATGAAGAATCTTCTTATTGAAATTATTTACAAATATTATTTAAAATTTTGGAATCAATATGAACTTAAGTATTTTAAAAAAGAATTTAGATATGCAAAAAAATATGAAAAAATACAATAAGAAAATATAGTTAATAATTTAAAATATTAAAAAAAATGTTTTCCTTAAACAAAAAAGGAAAGAAAAATACTTGGAAAGTCTAATTGAAGTCATCAAAGACGAGTTTCAATATTGTCCCTCTAGTTTCTGGGAAAAACAGAACCGAAGTCATCTAAAGTGTTAACTGAACCCTGGCCGTTTTAAACACAAACCATTGAAATATCAGGAGCCATTATCTCGAGAATTCAACTAAAATTTCATGCAATCCAACTTATATCCATCGAGTAGAGCTCGTTCTTGTTTCTCATGGAATCCCCACATCCCCACACCCAAAATAGGCATACCCAATAACCTCAAAACCTCCATAAAATTTCAAGAACAAAGGCTAACTAAAAATATCCGTTCTTTCTCATGGATTCCAGACAAACCCCACATCCCCAACCCCAAAACAGACATACCCAATAACCCCAAAACCTCCATAACCCCACCAGGTGTTACAAAATCTCTGGAAAATTCAGTAACTTTTGGAGAAGAAAAGTTGATTAATAAGCAAAAAACACCCACTGTCCCGTATTGTCTTCGTGTTTTGGTTCGAAAGTCAGACAATTTTTATAGGTATATCTGGGATGGGAATGACTTAAAACTGGTCCCTGTCGATGGGAATGCTTTTACGCTATCTGATTTCTGCTGTAATTTTGAAGATACAGTTCAAAAATTAGTCAGAACTTGTATTTTGGCTGTAAGGAATTTTTTTCTTCCAAGGAAAGTTAGTAGTAATTACCTTGAATACGTGAAGTGGAAGTTTGTTCATCGTGTTTCCAGTTCTGCTCTCCAAATTTTTGCCACCCAGGTTCACAATTTTTAATGTTTCAGCTATTAAAGTTGTAAATATTTGTTATACAGTGAAAATTCCAAATTCTTTTTTTGATTGTTCATATTTCAGCTATTAGACTTGTTATACCGTGAAAAGTTCATATGTTTGGTTTTGAGTGCAAGTCATTGGTACACGTTTGTTTCCGTGATTGAACTTGTATATTGTTGGTATAACGCAAAAAGTTCGAATTTTGATAGTAAATATTCAGATTTCCTATTAAAGTTGTAAAATACTAGATACGTAAAGAAGGTAGATTTGATATTGAATTTTCATATTTTTAACTACAAAACTTTTGGTATATGAGTTCAAATTTGGTATTCGATCTTTCACATTTCAGATATTGAACTTGTAAATTGTTGTATACGGTGAAAACTTCCAATTTTTGTATTGTATCTTTGTATTTTGCTATCGAACTTGTATTATTATTTGTGTAGGTAATAAAGTTTGAATTTTGATGTTGAATCTTCATATTTCGACTATTAAACTTGTAAATTACTTGTATATGGTAGAAAGTTTAGATTTTGATATTGCATATTTTTATCTCAGCTATAAACTTGTAAAACTTGTTTATTGGTTCATGGTAAAAAGTTCAAATCTTCCATCGGAGATCAGTGATAAGGTCAAGTGACTCTGCTGGAATTAGTCATTATGATCTTTATGTGGGAAGTAGTCTTTTAATACTTCTCTGCTAGAATTGTACACTAGTTCACTTGATATATGTGTACCTGCACAATCAATAGCTTTAAGTGAATTAACATCTAAGGTGCGGATCTTTCAAATAACTGCCTTGACAATGGCTTGTCTAATCGGTTGTATTTTGTGAACAACGATATGCAGGCTATGTTGCGGGCAATTGGAATAGGGAACTCCAGTTCACTTCCATCAGCTGCTGCACTAAATTGGGTGCTGAAGGATGGTCTTGGACGGTTGAGCAGGTGCATCTACACGGCTAGCCTAGCATCTTCGTTTGATACCAATCTTAAGGTATAGCTTTTCTAACAGGGAATACTTTGTGCAACTCATCTTATAAAGCTTATTTTACTGTTCTTGATAATCAGAATTCGTTTCTATCTTTTGGGAAATGATGCTTATATTTAAGCAAGATTACCTCAAGAGGCTATCTAAGTTTCATCTGGCATGTTTCTTACTTTGTTTTTTTGGTGTTGGCTGCAGAGAGTAAGGTTCTATACATCTGTTCTCTTCAGTTTGAGCATTGGAGTTGAATTGTTGACTCCTGTATTCCCACAATACTTTTTGATGCTTGCATCAATTGCCAACATCGCCAAGCAAATAAGCCTTGCATGTTACCTAGCAACTGGTGTAAGTCTCAGCGTCAAAACATATGTTGTTATATTTATATGCATGTGAAGTATAGCACTTTTATCTGATCAGTGATCTCCAGTTTTAGATGTGAGCTAGTTATTTGACTATAAGCAATACCATTTCACTTCTCTTGCCAGCCAGCAGTTTACCATGTTTTAGTTCCCCTTGTGGGTTCTGGTTATCAAAGAAAACGTTCCCTTGTGGGTTCTAACAATTCAACTGCAACTTGACATATGAATTGATTTCTTCAAATTTTTGTTATGTAAAGTGGTAAGATTAATATCTAAAGTGCATTTGACATATTTCAAAATAATAGGCTAATAAATCTATGCACTTAAGAGGCTTTGAATTTCTACAGTAAAGGCCGAAGTCAACTCTTGCACTTTTAAGGCTGATGCTACTTAAGTTGAATTGCTCTCTGAAATTGAACTTGAGGTAAATGTAACTAGTTGAAGTTGAGTGCTGTAGCCAATCATTTCCGCAAATGACCAATTCACATCTGAGAGAAGCAATTTGTCTTCTGTTAAGCATTTTTAGCATATTTATAACATCTAGAAGAGAATTTATGCAATGAATTTCTCAACATGACATTATCCGCTATTAACTGCTTGTTTTTGCCAGTTAATGGGGGAACGAATATGTTGAATAAATTTAGTTTCTTAAATAGCCAAATCACATGTTAATTTTTGTGATCTGAATAAGCACAATTATGTTCTTGATTTATCAGTAGCGTTGAGGTTTGAGCTGGATTTTTCCTGATCAAGAATTTATTGTTTACATATTAACAGACTGCCGTTCATAGAAGCTTTGCAATTGCCGATAATCTTGGTGAGGTTTCTGCAAAAGAACAGGTTACGTATATAATTCATCGCGCCATTGCTGGATCTGTAGTGTTATGATTAATATTCCTATTTATTTCGCTATTCCAATCTGACTGTTGGTTTATGTTTCAGATTCAAACAGTGTGCTTCGATAATCTTGGTCTTGCACTTGCTGCAGCCCTGAATATACTATTTGCTAATAATCCAAGGTTCTTTTTTCCAACTTGAAATTCTGAACTATCGCCAGCTTCTTTTTCTGTATATTTCAAATTATTTAGAGATTCTTTCCATTTGCCTTCATGAACCATTCCGTTTAGCCTATCTTGTTGTGCTTGAAATGGACAGTCTATACACATTGCTCATCATTTCTTTTTTATACTGTGATATGAGAAGTGAATGTGTGGTTATATCCTAAGTTGCTCGGACATGGGTGCGGATCTAGAGGTTGGATTCTTAGAAATGTAAATTCTAAGATTCAGGGATACGGGTCCTAGTACGGATATAGGTGTGGGGATCCGGCTAAAACTAATTCAAAAATATAAAATATAAAAATATCTCTAAATTATGAGAAATTTTGTGGAATACTTACGTATTTCATAGATAAGGGCCTGCTATTTTCTTTAAATTCACCCTATTTTTAGTTCTGATTTCCGAAATCAAATTGTATCTAGTCTAGAATTTTTCTGTTCGTCGTGGTCAAAGTGCCCAAAATTGTTTGACCAGATCCGGTACGGATCCCATACCCACATCCATACTAGTGTCGTGTCGACACGGGTGTGGCGCCTAAACTGCCATCTCAGGGCAACTTAGATTATATCTTCTACTATTTCCTTCCTATATCTAAGGTCCTATAATCAAAGAATCAGTTATCATATGTTTGTGTCTTTTTCTGTACTAATCCTTGTGATGTAGATTCCTGACTTCTTGATGATGTAAAAGTTTGCAAGCAGGTCTACCATTTGTGGTGTACCCAATCTTCTCGGTGCTTGATCTTTTTGGTATATATCAAGGACTAAAGCATGTGCATCTGCAGACATTAACTAAGGTTGACCTTCATTCTCTATGCAGAAAGGATCAATTATCAAATTGAATTATAGTGTCTTTCTTATAGGAAGTTGATTTGAGTGGGAATGAACAATTAAAAGTGACAAGACTTGTTATGTTTGCTCTAAGGAGAAGATATATGTGATATGTCATGGCCTGCTTAACAGTCTTTCTTGTGTGAATATTAATCATCCTACACATGTTGATTCTGATCACTCCTTTTACATTAATTCCAGGATAGGCTTGAGATCATTATAAGCACATGGATTCAACAAGGATTTGTCCCATCACCTGCAGAGGTGAGTAAACAGGAGGGTATTGGCTTATCTTGGAGCAGAGGTAATTGCTAACTTGCATGTCGCCGTAATAAGGCATTATTGCTTCACTTGGTGCTACTTCATTATTAGATAAAGCTTCTTAATCAGCTTTAATCAGGCAGAGAGCCATGGTCTATCAGAATCGGTTACGTAAATTCTACACCTTGCACAGCAGAGCTATCTAAGAATATGATGGAATCTTTGGTTAATGAAGACTTTTATTTCTTGAGCCCAGAGAGATTGACTAGTGAATCGAAAAGGAATCAGGAGGTATGTATAGCCAAAGGCAAAAAAGAATAGTAATCAGGGGCAGCAAGCTGTTGCTCTTCTGAATGTGTTTCTCAAGTAGTTCTTCTTGCTTTACTATTACAGTATGGTGTCCTACTTTCGCTGCGGGAAGGGGTCAGCACTTCAGATGTGATCAGGGGCATTTTGCATGTAAGACATTATTATATCCATTTCATACTCTCATAGTAATTAATATTTCAGGTAGTGATGTGGAAGGATGATTTTCCTTCTGCAAATGAACTAGGGAGTGCTGGAAAACCGTTACTTTTACTTTGAATAACATGTGTAGCAATAATTGTTTCTTATCTTTGAGATTTTTATAATGGTCATTCACCCAATTTTAGTACTTTAATAATAATAAGTAATTATGGTGATTAACAGGCAAGTTATGTCCGCAAGGATATAGAAGCTTGCGGTAGTTCCACTGCAATTCTCGAGCAATGGTTTAACCTGGTTGAAGATGGTAAGAGATTAACAGAAGAAAACATGAGTCAGTTGTATGAGCAAATGTTGTCTTTGGGGTGGGCATGTAAGAATATTCTTTTCAGCACGCAGGAGCAACCTTGCTATGGATGGTAAGCAATGTTGTCTTCTTCGGGCTATGGTTTATTTGCAAAAAAAGCAAAGCTATCTATGATTCCCTTGTGCTTGTATATAATCGAATTTTTTGGCATCCCTCAAGTGAAAAGAGTTGGCTTGTACAAGCCCTGCCCGCACTGGTTTTCATTTTCCTCTCTGCAGGAAGGGAGAGATGAGTTTTTCTTTTTTTTGTTGGAGGGGGAAGCAAGTGTTGTACGAATTTTGAGTGGCTTTCTCCATGTTGTATATTAAGTGGTTAAGGTTAAACTTGTTATCCATAAATTTTTGTTTCTTCATTCCTCCATTTTCTCTGATTGTGTGCTGAAGGGTTTAGCAATTGTTTGATAAGATGAAGATATTTTAGGCGTCTACAGTACTACATCCTTGTCTGTGTAAGTATTTTTTTTTTGGGGCAAATACAAATTTTAGGTGTTTTGTTAACAATAAATGCCCTCTTCATGTATGACTTTCCATTATGATTAATGAAAACCTGACTTCCACTACCTCTTTGCTAAAGAAGTAATCTTGTTTAATAATAGTAGCTCTGGGTGAGAGAGCAGGTAGTCTAGTATCTACTGTACTTTTTTCCCGAGAAGAGAGATCATTATTATGCTTGGCTGGTAATCTTAAACTGAAACAAGAGTCAGGAACAACAAGAACATTTTGAAAAGGGTGTCCCGTCTAATGGATTTATGAATTTGGACCCGCTCCATGAATCAAGATAACCAAGTATTAGAGGTCACAAAGGAATAGAAACAAGAAACGATTAGGGGTGATTCTGAATCAAAAACCACTCTAGAATTAACCAAACGTGTGCTCTACTAGGGACAGTCCCAGGAAAACTGTCTATATATCCCAACTATCTTGCTTGGCTGGCATTCTCTATACTCGCAACTTGCAATCACTACAGCTATTTCATCATCCTTGCAAGCGAATCATCCAAAAGCATGTCTTTGTGACAACCAAATAGCAAGAACCTTCTATATCTGAGCTCAAGAATGTGAATTTATCACATCACCATAATGATCAGACTGTGTCTTCTTGACCCGAGGGTCTTTCGGAAATAGTCTCTCTACCTATCCTCCCCAAATCCCACTAGTGGGATTCACTATGTTGTTGTTGTTGCATAGTGATTAGACTCAGAGTTTCAGCCCAGTAAGTAATTACGGAAAGAAATGTTGAGTTTCAGACTATGGACACAAGTGCCTGAAACAGGACGATGCTTTCTTCTCGCCCCATCCAATTTGCAAGATGTTAGATTGTGTACCGTCTCACCAAGAACCTTGATACATTTTATTTATGAAATAATATCTTAACGCGCTCAGTACGAGCGAGGCCAAGCATATTGAAATATTTTCATGGTGTAGCACAAAAGACTAGAATCAAGACCTATACTTGCTTTGACATAATTGAACACAAATATAATTTAGAACACTTTTCTCAGCTGTCTGGGTCTCTGGCTACTCAACTTATCACACTTGAGGACCAAGCTTCAGAGGAATGTCATTTCAACTAGATCGTTCTGGTACCACTGTACAACTAAGAATAATTGAAAGTAAGATTTAATTATGGGTTGTCATTTCAAACCTTAGAAAGCTTATATAACACCTTTATATACGAAGTATAAGGATGCAATTACCATTGGTGGTTGATATCACTTGTAGTACAACCAAGCATACAACAAGAGCACTGGATCACTTCAACGCAACTGTAGTTTCTAACCTGACAACGCTTCTTACACAAAACAGCATTTTTTCTTGTTTACGCAATTCATAATCTTGTTTAACTACCTAATGATTCAAAACTTGACTGAGATGGAAGTGTTGCAGTTTGACAGTTGAACAGTCCCATCCATAATTGGAAAAAAAAAAGTTGCAATACACCATCAAAAATTGTTACATCGTCCGACTTCTTTCTTTATGGTTTTACCCATCAGATGTACGGAAGGCGTTTTCCGTTTAACACCTTTAGCAGAGCATATTTCTCATTAAAGCAAGCGATACAACATAGCAAAAGCCTGACCATAGAATTTTCAGAATCATCCCCATTATTTGTTACGTAGCAAGCCAGATGCGGATAGAAGCCGTAATGCTTGATTGGAATTGTTCAAAACAGCTGATGACCTTGATACCTGCATCTTACGTTTCTTTAAGAATTCCAGTGAGTTCTCTAAGCATGGAGGAGGTGGTAGATCCTTCAAAATAACTGGTCCAGATCTGAACAAGCCACAAGAATATAACTAAAAGTGGGGTATCAAAATTATATCTATTAAAGCAGAAGATTAGTGCATGATCCTCACCCAGAGCTTTTGGGTCTTTTCTTTTTAGAGGTGGGCTTCTTCTCATGTTCTTCCTCTGAGTCTGAGGAGAAAACTTTCCTGCACAACAAGTGAGTACCCTTTTTCAAGAACTGAGAAGTATGTGAAGAATATAGAAGCTAAGGATACTCAAAGAAATGCAACTTACTTCTCACGAGCTGCAAGGATTTTCACAATCTCATCAGGTAGCATTCCTCCATTGTCCTTTGACTCCTGGGCATTCTCAGGTTCTTTTATGTCTTCAATGCTTTCATCATTTCGCGTAGGTCGTGGAGTTAACTTTTGAGCCCATTGTCTACGACGTTCCTTACCTTCTCGAACAACTCTAGAACAGAGCAGTCATTTCATAACAAAAGATACAAAGACCATAAGTTGCTCATGTTTTGCAATTAAAGTTTATAATTCCAAGGTAAGACTATCAAATTGAACACGTGGAATTTCCCACGAACATCCACCATATGAAGAAAAATTACAAACAAATTACTAGTTTTCAGGGCATAAATAATGGTCATCCCAAATGTTATAATATAACAGTCTGAAAGGACCATAAGCACAAGTGAGATGCCATTGACACTATAGATAGAATGGCAAATAGAAGAACTTTCATGTTTCCTTGAAACTACTACTGACTTTAAATCTTAAGTATTATATTTTTGAGAACCTAGAAATCCCCAAGGCGAGTGGCTCACGGTTTGAAACTCGATGGATGATAAGCCCACACTTCTATCCATGTCCACTTAAACACCAATTACTATGCATTTGTCTACGGCAGAGTTAACCTCAGCACAGAGTTTGAACCTTGAACGTGCACCTAACTCACATGTCATGCGTTATTCCCTTACGACTGGACCGAAATCCGGGGGCCATAATACTACCTTACAATCTCCAAAACCATCAAAGCAAAACCAGTAGGGAAATACAACACATTTCTAGAGCCAAAAAAACAACTGAATATCTAGCCTGGAGCAACGCAGGTATATAATACTTGTTTACTTTTCAATTTACCAAAAACGTAACTTTCTCCTTTAAATCTTGCTACAACACTATTCAACAGAAATGCAAGTTTCTCTAATTCAAGCCTTAAAAGGTAGCAAACAGCTTCCTCAACAACTTGGAAAGGATTCAACTTTCTCCTCACCAAATTGGTCGATAATATAGCTATATTCAGCTCTAGTGACTAATGGACAATAATTCAGCAGTCAAGAAGATTTTCTATCTGAAAATTGAAGTTATAACAGTTCGCCAACAATTCCACTAACCTTGGTAGGGAAAAAACAAATTAATAGAAGAGCATACCTAGCCTTATTTTCTCGCTCAACTTTTCTAATCTCCTCATCTTTTTCAATTCCCTGCAATCGAAACCAATTAGCTCAACTACCACTACATCGGATATCGCAAAAAAAAACAGTAATTTGATCAGAAAAAACACAATAAAACGAACCTGTAAGGTAGTGAGTTCTTCGGGAGCATCGGAATCGCTCTCTTCTCCTCGTCCCGACATATCCACTGAACAAGGTATCGCACTTCTGCAAAGGTTTTAGGGTTTTAGCTCAGGAAGACGGAGCAAAAGTAAAGGTATTTTCGGAGCGAGTTAGTATGCTTGTGAAATTGTTTTTATCTTCCCCCAATGTTAGCCCAAATAACTAAAACGTCCCACTACGAGAAAATTACAAAAATGATTTCTTGGCTTTTTGATATAGGTCTAAAATAGTCCTTGAAATATATCTTGAGCAATTTTGATCTTTTAATTTTGTGAAAATAAACACTTTTGGTTTTGGTCGAATATTTGACAAACTAGTTGTTAGATTTAATGGGAATAGAAAAAATAAATACAAATTCCGCTTTAAAATGAAGTAAATGACTAGTTATGGTAAACTAAGTAGGCGTTTGGAAGTAAATTCCAAGATTTTTTCTAAATTTGAATTTCACTAAACAATTATTTTGAAAATGAAGTTGCGTTTGGTTATAATTTTTGCAACATATTTTGGATGTACTTTTTTTTATAATCATAAAATATGATTTATACCCACAATTTATAAAAAAATATTAGAATCGCTCCGACTTGATTATCCTACTTGTAACAAACAATCAAACATGCTGATTGTTTAACTGTACGAACAATTTCTAAAAGAATTTATAGTGACTCTCTCGGGTAAAAGTATAAATTATAGATTTCAATAGTGGATATCAAAATATAGTCCAAGACCACTAAATGAGATGGTAAGCTGTTGTAGGTGTTACCTAGGTTTAATAATTGATTGGGGTCCTTTTATAAAATTTAAAAAATATAGGACAAATTTATAAAACTTAAAAATACCAACTTTTCTAGTTCTCAGCAATTTTTCAAATTCAAAAATGTATTTTCAAGTTGGATTTGAAAAAATGTAAAATTTTCATAATCAAACATAGTTTAGAAAAATCATTATTGAGGAAAAAAAAAACAAATCATATATTCAAACAGTGTCTAATTGTGAATATCCTATCTAAGCAGTTAAGTGTGGGTTTATTGGAGGAATTAAGAAGATAATCCCAACATAATCTAATGAATTTCTGGTTGAAGGATTAAGAAATATAACTCCATACTCATGTACCATTTGATTGTGCCTATAAAAAATATGATTCTGCAAAAATCTATGTACAATTATGGACAATAAATTGCGTAGAGAAAATAAAATTAAGACCGAAAGATATTGCGACAATCGTAGTATTGATTTTAAATAATATGAGTGTATAATCTCTATGTATTCTGATTTTTCCTTTCAATAAGAAATAAATTCAAGGGTCTTCGAACTTGATCTTGAACCTGTATTTGTCGTCACAAACGGTGATTTTGATTCACTAGCATGGACTTTTATTTGAATTCGTACTCCTCGAATCTTGATTTGTTATTTGTTCTTGAGTTTGAACTTGATTTCTTGAACTTGAACTTGATTTCTTGAACTTGAACTTGATTGCTTTAAGCTTGAAACTTAGAGAAATTTGTAGCGTTGATCCACGAGGTCTCTCTTGCTTCTTGTTATTACTCCTGGTGTTTGTTCTGGTTATGAAGATCCCTATTTATAGTTGCGGGAGGGAAGGGTTATGATAAGAACAAACCCCCAATGAGATTGAAGAGTGATAAGGCCACATTTGATTAGCTAGAACATGTCACTTGCACATGTGGCGCAAATTTATTGACTTTTTAATTTGGCTTAGCATGCCTTGTCATTATGACATGTGGCACGACATATTGGCTCTTTCGTTTGACTTGGCTTGCCTTGTCATTTGGCACGTGGCACTAGGCCTCCAGGAAAATGACCTCTTGAGCTTAATAAAGTGGACTCATCACTTTCACTCAATTAAATGGGTTAGCCAATAGATTTAAACTTATTTATTTAACCTATATATATTGAACTTATATAATTAATTCAATTATATTAACATATATATTAATTTAGCCTAATATATCTTATAATCTAAATTATTTAATAAATTTAATTCTAACAAAATTTATATGCCTACAAATATCCTCAACATCAAATCTTGTGGGAGTGTAAAGGCAATGCTTGAAGTACCATGAAGTCCAATTTTATTTCTTCTTGACAAATTACTCCATTGATAAACTTATTCATATGCATTCCTGAGGGAGATTTTATTGTCTCTCAATACATAGTGGCTCGATGATGACGAAATCTCAATCTCGTTTGACGTGATTTTATCCAACTAGTTTATAATTCAAATCATCAAATGGGCAAAGTAGCTTTCCACTATTTGGCTTTCATGAACTTGGGGATCATTGATTTATTGTCCAAATTATTCCGTAATATAATTCACGATAAAAAGTAACTAGTATTATTATTTGCGTGAATGCGCGGACATTAATCATATAATTTATTTGAGTTATTTGAATTATATATAAATAATTTTAAAATTTAGACTTTCTCTATTAAATATAGGTAATTATTAGATATTAATTAAGAAACACTACATGAAAAAGATTAATCATTTCTCAAATTTTCTAGATATAATACTTTTTTTTCCGCTATCATTCTCGCCAGTGCCACTGGATCATAAAACTAGTCGGAAAGCAAAATAATAACTCATATTTATGACAAAACAATCAAAGGTTGAGACTATGAAGGACTTTTTGAATACGCCTTGACTTTTTTACTTCTACTTGAACTCCTATCCGTGTGTTGATATCTTTCAAAAAAAATTTAAATTCAGTAAAAACCTTATTTTCCAATAATAATTATTCCTGTAATAATGTAAGTGAAAATATTATCCTTAATTCAAAACTCATTTTAGTGAGCTATCAAAAAATTTAAAAAATTCTTTAGCAAGTAATTTCTTTTCCTAGTATGACTCCATTTTGATATTTGACGTTAACCATGTTGAATATCCGAGTTATTTGAATGATATGTAGATAACCTTGAAATTTAAACCTTTTAGATAATCATTATATATCGAATAAGAAACAGTACATGAAAAAAGATTAATATTTTCTCAAATCTCGTAGTGATAATTTTAATTTTGCACCATTTTCATTGGTATCATTGGAACCTAAAAATAGCCAAACAGTGAAATAATAACTCGTATTTATGTGAAAGCACAAAGGTTGATACAATATGAACGATTCTTTGGTTATGACGTGACTCTTTTACTACGACTTGAACTCTTATTTTATATATATATATATATATATATATATATATATATATATATATATATATATATATATATATATATATATATATATATATATATATATATATATATATTATCTTTATAATAATGCAATTGAAAATATTATCCTTAATTTAAAATTTACTTTAATCGGCAATCTAAAAATTTAAATGGTTCTTTAACTGGTGAAATTTTATTTAATACAACGTCATTTTGAGTTTATCGATATCTCTAGCCACATATTTTGAATTTGGAATATCCTATATATAGAGGTGGATCCAGAATTTATACTTTATGGATTCTTAGCATTGAACTTATTATATTTTGAGAGTTATGGATTTATATCTACTATTTTTATAATTTTAAGGATTTTTACGTATAAATTTTTGCTCAGCGTGAAAAGTTATGAATTCAATTGAACATATCATCAACACTCTACATCCA
>JASVEL010008349.1:0-24080 GCA_032618575.1 Nicotiana noctiflora | reverse complement strand
GCAAACCCAATTATGACCGTATACAATTTTCTTCACGTAAAAAATGCGGTAACGTGTTTTCCCATCTTCATATTTGAACGGGTATAAATAAATTTGGTGGGCGTACATGATTACTGATCTACAATTGGTGTCAAAAATAGCTACAATAATCTCTCTCTCTCTCTCTCTCTCTCTATATATATATATATATATATATATATATATATATATATATATATATATATATATATATATATATATATATATATATATATATATATATAATTGTGGGAATAGACAAGGTGACTTGGCATCTCTTTAAGACCAAGGATCCTATTTATCTTTTTTATCCTTTTTTGCCTTTTTCTCTTCATTCTTTTCATTTATTTTGTTTTATAACTGAAAAATGAAAAGACACGGTTCCAGATCTCAAATTCAGTTTTCAATTATGCATCAAACGACACAACTAATAAGAGTTAAACAAACCTTATTTTGGTAAAGAATTAAAGAATCATTCATTTAGAGAAAAGGGTAAAGAATCGCATAATCTAACCAATAATCTCTCCGAATTTCAACTATTAAAATGGCTGCTACTATAAAACATTTGGCAACATGCAGTCTTCCTCTTCATATCCCATTCTCAGATTCTCTTCATAATCAATTGCTTTATATGTATTGTTGATAATTACTAATGGATAGTGCAGAATATGAAGTGGTTGTACAACATAGGTGCGTCTCATCGGGAGAAAAAAGAACATTACTGTCTACAAGGGAAAGGCAAATACCCACATTATCATCTTCTAAAAGGACCATTTAATCGTGTCATCCCCGAATTAAGGTTTCTTCCTCCAGTTGGTAAACATGGTGGGTTCTAACTGTGTAAGGATATGACTTTCTTCTTTTCCTTTATTGAACAATCTTTTTATTTATTCATAATTTCAAAATTACCAGTATGGCTAATTCCAAGTATCTCACTAGTGAACGTGCTTTTACTATCTTTCAATTAATTAGTCCCCTCTTCGAATTTTCATAATTTCGTTATTTCTGAAATTATCATCACACGAAACACAAGAGTGTATGACGCTCATTCTTCTTTTACTCTTTCACCGAAAAATAGCGAGTTTATGTAATTTGCCTTCAAATGGGTGCAAGTCTCATAAAAGAATAACCTTTTCCTTTTATCCATTTTGCCTTGATTGTTTGGATTTGATATATGTGTGTATTTTAATTTTTTAGTATGGTCACCTTTAAAATATGTGAAAGTTGAAATACATATAGTGATGGTTTTAATTTAAAACTCTTAATAGAACTAAAAATTTTAAACTTGAAATCTGCCTACATGAACTCAAAATTAAAGGCAAAAGAAAAAAAAAACACTGATATGAAACTTGATAGTTGGTATCTCTTAAAAGAGAATACGGTAAAAATAATAACAATAAAAAAATAACTTATAATGTATTAGTCATTATAGAAATGTTTGTCAAAAGTTGCTTTTGAGAATGTTACAAGAAAATTCTCTTGCATTTGTCATTTTTCCTGTTGTTTTTACCAGTGTCATATAAGTGTATCCATTAGGGATTGATGCTATTGCAATCTGCAGTAAAGGGTCAGTCAGAATTTCATCCAAATTTTTGGCTGCTCTTATACTACAACAAGATTTTTGCCAAAGCTTCTTCACTTCTAAGAGACACAAAACTAAAGCTTGAAAGAATAAATTAATTAAATATTTGTCAAAGCCTCAATAGACAAATAACTAAATATTTATTCGTTATCTTTTTTTTTGGTTGGTCTTCTTGCAGATATTGCTTATGGAATTCGCCTAACAAATATTATACATCTGACATAACAGATGCCATATATGCAGTTTCCAACGTTAGGATTACTTAGGTTATAGTATTGTTTATTGTTTTCAAAATTTTGGATTGCCCTTTTTTAACAACTTTAACATGAAGTAATGATGTAATTAATATTTTTATAATTCTTAATTTTGATACTTGGGGGGATAAATTGGATCTTAATATGTTCTTTTATATATTCATAATTAACAGGAGGTTTGCATTCGAGGCTATTACTGCTACTTAACTCATGTTTTACGGGATATTTGGTTCTCCTATTTTTGTCACATTTTGCACTTATGTTAAATGACTTAAAATATGAGTCCTATTTTATCGCGTGAGGTGCAAATTGACTTCATGCTTTTTTTTTTATTTTTAGGGGAAATATTTTTCTTTGTAATTTGTAATCGTTATGGTTTTAAGGCACATGAGTGGTCAATTCAAGAGACATACTTATATATAGCTTTTCATGTAACAAGCAATTAGATACCATATTTTAAACCAAAAAAAGAAAAAAAAATTGACAGTGTCACCCATGGAGAACATGGAAAAAATCATTTATCTTATCAAAGAATACTCTTTCCCGGATAATCCATTGAATATAATGCTATTGATATTATTTATTTAAATAAAAGATAAGACAACATCAAAGAATACGAATTATATGTTAATCAATTTTACGGATGACTTTAAATTTTTTGTTGCTTGGCTATCTAAAGACCATGAGTTTACAATTTATATTTTCCTGTTTTAGGCTACTTTTTTTTATATAGTAAAGATTGATTTTTAATATTATCTTGCTAATTGCGCGAAGCGCAAATAAATTATCATTGTCAATGTGTTGAGGTGATGACTAAGAGTTTAATATTTTTTAATCCTGTAATCAAAGATACTTCAAAGAACAAGTGTAAAATAGTGTGTGTTATGAAAGTGTGTACCAGGTAATCACTATTATCCTTAGCCCGTGGATGCCAAACGGTCTACCCTAAAATCAGATAACAATTGAGTTTATGCGCGGTTTTATGGATACACCATATAACTTGGCACAAAATAAGAAGATACGTAAATTGATATTGATTGTAAATAGAAATAAACCAAAGGAAATGTATAGCCTTGGCTCTCGAGCTAGGTCGCTCTCGAACCAAACGAATATTCTACTGAAGGATATGAACAAAATAACCGAGTATTGAAAGCTTAAGAGAAAAGTAGTATATTGCTTTGTATTGCGTGAATACAATGATTTTACAAATGATCATACCACCATTTATATAGTAGGGGAGTCCTACTCTAAGTACAATTCTATATGAGGTAAGAAATCTCATGATTGGCTAATTAATAGGTCTCTTCTTGAGATGTGGCGAGATTTCGCCGTGATCCTCGCCCGATCGCGGATAATTTGGCTTTCTGTTATTTTCACCGGTAGGCTTCCCTCGATCTAGCTCAATCTCTATCCCGCTCGGTCTCGATCTTGACTGATCTCAATCTCGATCGGTCTCCGGGTCACGAACTCGGTGATCTAACTTCGCATCACTATCCGATATGACATGGGGTCAAACCTTGTCCTGCTACGTCCCGATCTCGTTTAGTCACACAAAAAGGGCAAACCCAATTTTGACCGTATACAATTTTCTTCACGCAAAAAATGCGGTAACATATTTTCCCATCGTCATATTTGAACGGGTATAAATAAATTTGGTGAGCGTACATGATTAATTAATCTACAGATGGTGTCAGAAATAGCTACAATAATTAACCGATGAAACCATGTCCACTTTAATTGAATATACGCTTTCAATTTGAGTTAAACACTTGACAAGTTCCACTTAGAAAGCGCGTCACCACCCTCTTTCAACCAAATTCCTTAGTATAAATATACGCATCAAATCAAGCAGCTCCAACAGTTGCATAAAATACTTCAAAACGCCTTTTTTTTACTTGAGAGGGTGAGAGAAAAAGAACTACGTACAGGGAAAATAAAAGGAATTAATAATAACCATATAAATAATGAAGAATACTTGTTTCATGCTGGTGTTTGTATTATTCTTAATTGGTGCACAATTTATTGCTGTGCATGGCAGGTTCCTAACTCCAGCGGGTGCAACTGCTGGTGCCGGAGCAAATTCAATGGGCAACGACATGTCTCCTCAGGATGTTTCTTCCTACGGTAGCAGACGACGCCGTTCGACGAGGCACGTCGCATATTTTACGAGGACTCATCCTGGACCCAGCGAGAGAGGTCCCGGCCATCGTTAACTACTTAACCATATGATTATTTGCGAAATTAATTGAATCTCGTCAAGTTTGGAAAGGTTTTCTTGTAACCTATCTTCTTGCACGAAGGTGCTACAAATCGATCGTAAGCTAGCCATTTACAACACAAATTGCTAGCTATATGGCATACTTTTAGACTTTGCCTTTAGACAGTAAATTGTATTTCCCAAATATAAGGAAAACTTTGTTTGGTTAGGTTAAATAGTACAGAGAAATAAATGCAATACAGTTTTACGATCAGATCGGTGACCAATTCATAATTATTGGTAGTCAACATGAAGATCCGGAAGTAGAATATTACGTAGTTAACTTGTCAACACAGCATCTACCCATCTGTATATGAGGTTTTGCTCTTCCTAACGAGCATAATCCAAAATGTTTATAAATTAGAACAATATCTCCAATAATTACCAACTTAATAGTTTCAGAACATATATGCATACATATACAATGCTATTCTGTTATATTCACGGGTTAAGGATCCTGTAACTGGGTGATTAACAGGAAAATCCTCTTATAGTAACGAGGTCTTTTTCTTGTTTTTATTTCTTCCCTTTGAACAACCTATGGTGATCGATCTGTGGGGCTCGTCAAAGGGAGCTCCAACCTTAAGACTCGTTGAGAGAGAGTCTCGCACCTCTAGAGTTAAAAGAAAATTTTGCGTGTTTTTATTTCTAGCATTACTGCTCCTTAAATAGAGCTTATAGATAAAATAGGAAGACCTGTCCAAGTAAATGATATAGAATAAAAAACCTAACATAATACCATAACTAGAAATAAAAGCTAATAAAAATAAAAATAAAATAGCATAATTAATGTTGCTGCTGTCCACGTCTTTTATACTGTTTTCCAATAAAGGCATATGTAACATCACTCCCCTCCTGGAGAAAGAGCTTGTACTCAAGCTTGTAGTGTGGAAAAGCATCACGAAACCGAAGCAGATCTTCCCACGTAGCATCATCAGCTGAAAATCCATACCATTGAACAAGAATCTCCCAATTACCACGATTGAGTCGGGATTGGAGAACGATGTCCGGGACAAACACAACCTTGCCATCTTCCAGAGGGAGTAATGTAGGTTGACCGCTAGGAACTTCTCCCTTGAAAGCTTTTAGAAGGGAGACATGAAAGACATCATGAAGCTTGCTATCTGATGGTAAAGCTAATTGATAAGCAACTTGACCAATTTTGCGTACCACTAAAAGAGGACCGTAAAACTTAGGAGCAAGCTTATGGTGTTTATGGCCAGCAAGAGAGCGTTGTCGATAAGGATGCAACTGTAACCAGACCAATGAAACTGGAGTAAACCTGACATCGCGATGACCCTTGTCATAAACCTCTTTCATGTGTTGTTGGGCCTGTTGAAATCTGCTGTGAATTTCCTGCAGAACTTGATCCCGGTTAGTCAAGGCTTGATCCAAAGCATCTACTCGAGATGAACCCGGAACATAGGAAAGCAGATGAGGTGGATCACGCCCATATACAACCTGAAAAGGTGAAGCACACAATGCAGTATGATAGGAAGTGTTATAACAGAATTCTACCCAGGAAATTCAGTTCACCCATTGCTTCGGTTGTCCTCCCACAAAGAAACACAAGTACATCTCAACTGTGCGGTTAACAACCTCTGTTTGCCCATCACTTTGTGGATGGTAGGCTGAGGAAAAAACTTGTTTGGTGCCGCACAATCGAAAAAGCTCTTTCCAAATATTACTAGTAAAAAGAGTATCACAATCAGAGATAATAGATTCAGGTAGGCCGTGTAAATGCACAACTTGGTTGAAGAAGAGAGCAACAACACTGGTAGTAGTATAAGGATGTGCGAGAGGAAGTAAATGAGCATACTTAGAGAAACGGTCGACTACTACCAGAAGAGCTGATTTTCCTAATGATTTTGGCAAGCTATAAAATCCATTGAAATGTCAGCCCAAATTTGTGTTGGCAGTTTCAGCGGTTGAAGCAAGCCGACTGAAGATAAGTGTTCAGCCTTGTTGCGTTGGCACACTTGGCAGACATCAATATAGTCCTAAATAGTGGACTTTATTTCCTCCCAAAAAAAATCTTTACGCAATCTTTGCAATGTTTTCTGAACACCTTCATGAGTGTTATCATGAATTCCAGATACCACATAAGTTATTAGGGGAGATTCTGTAGGCACGTAATTTTGGTCTTTATAAAAAATAAGGTTGTCTCGCATAGACCAATCTTTACCTAGTTCATGGCGCTCTATCTTGGCTGCAATTTCTTTTAAAGTTGTTGAAAGTTGAGTTTCTGCTCGCAGCTCGTCAATCAATATAACATGTGGCTGTGAGATGGTTAATAGCATCTATTCATCTGTATCATGCCGAGATAAAGCATGTGTAGCTACACTTGATTTTCCAGCCTTATACTCAACCCAAAAAGTAAAGCCCATGAGTTTACTGGTCCAATATTGTTGTAGGGATGCTGTGAGACGTTGTTCTAGCAAATATTTAAGGCTATAATGATCTGTGCGAATGAGAAATTGCTGCCCCCACAAACAAGGTCGCCAATGCTGAACAACTTTAGCCAATCCTATTAGTTCCCTCTCATAAGCAGGCAGTTTAAAATGTCGATCAACCAATTTTTGACTAAAAAATGCAATAGGATGAACCCTTTGTTGTAGAAAAGCCCCAATTCCCTCACCTGAAGCATCACATTCCACCACAAACTCCTTATCGAAATTAAGCAATTGCAACAACGGGGAAGACACTAGAGCCTATTTTAGAGCAGTAAAGGAGGCTAGGGTTGATTCTGTCCAATTAAATGAATTTCGTTTGAGCATGCTTGTGAGGGGAGCTGCAATTTATCCGTAGTCACGAATAAATTTCTGTAAATAACGTATTAGTCATAAAAAAACCTCAAGGCACTGATAGATTGAGGTTGGGGCCAATTGTCAACTGCCTTAATTTTGCTTGTGTCTGCAGATACACCTGTCACTGAAACTACATGACCAAGATAGGCCACTTGATTTTCTCCAAAAGAACACTTGGACCTTTTTAAACAAAGGTGGTGAGCCCATAGCAACTCAAAAATAGTTCTAATATGACCCAAATACGCTTCCCCATACTTGCTATAGATTAAGATATCATCAAAAAATACTAGGACAAACAAGCGCAGACACTTACGAAATACCTCGTTCATCAATGCTTGAAAAGTGGACAAGGCATTTGTTAAACAAAATGGCATGACTAGGACCTCAAAGTGCCCATGGAGAGTTCGAAAAACGGTCTTCTCTATATCCCTGGATGCATGCGGACTTGGTGATAACGTGATTTAAGATCCAACTTGGTAAAGAACCAAGTTCCATGTAGTTCATCAAACAATTCATCAACTACTAGAATAGGAAATTTATCCTTAATTGTTATGGTATTAAGTTCCCTGTAATCCACATAGAAATGCCACGTTCCATCTTGCTTGCAAACTAATAGCACCGGTGAGGGAAAAAATGATTGGTTGGGCCGAATAATGCCTTGCTGCAACATCTGGTCATATTGCCTTTCTATATTGTCTTTTTATGAGTGAGGATACCGATAAGGTCTGACACTACAGGCCCTGTTTCGGGTTGGAGGCAAATTCTGTGATCACAAGTGCGAAGAGTGGCAGACCTACTGGATCATGAAACAAATCATGGAATTCTGACAATAAATCATCTAGTTGGTTTTGTTGTTTAGATGGTGCTTGAATAAGATGCAATTGTGGCTCATCTGGTTACCTTTGCCCTTGTAAGGTGACTGAATTTCCAGCTAGTTTAAAAGTCATTGTAAGTGAGACAAAATCCCATTGTATAGGTCCTAATATTTGTAGCCAGTTAATTCCTAAAACACAATCAAAGCCACCCATAGGAATTATATAAAAATCGGCCACAAAAAAGGTTGTCAGCAGCAAAAAACCAAACTCGATGACAAATTCCGGTGCTAGGAACCTTCTCTCCATTTGTCACCGAGGCATACAAATTTGACTTAGTTAGGATTTGCAGCCCTAGTTGTTGAGCTGATATATCACTTATGAAATTATGGGTACTTCCAGAATCGATCAAACTCAGTAATGTTTGACTCTTCATTACAGCTTGTAGTTGCACGGTTTTAGCATTTTGCTTCCCTGTTATGGCATGCAGGGATATTTCTGGATCGTCAGCCACTTTTTGTGTCATGGTTTCTTCATCACTAATTTCTAACCAAAATAATTTTTTACATTAATGTACGGGTTCATATTTTTCATCACAATTATAGCACAAATCCTTTGCCCGTCTTTCTGTCATCTCGACTCGTGATAACATCTTAATAAATGGAGAATTCACACTGTTGGTACTGGAATTTGCTGCTATAAAATTTTCTTGGCCAGAGTTAATCTTCGAGTTTGCAATTGATCCAATATTATTGGTCTTTGAACTCATACCAATAGATGTTCCATAACTTCTACGGAGGCTAGTAGTATGTTGTTTCTTTTTCTCATAGGCACGTTCCAAATTCATCGCTTAGGCCAAATTAGGAGGATTTAACATCTCTATATCTAGTCGAATTCAATCTATTAATCCTGCTGTAAATAGGTCAACCTGTTGATCTGCTGGCACCGTACAAGCACGTGCTAGCAGCCCCTGGAATTGGTGTTGATATTCTTCCATGGTCCCTGTTTGTTTGAAATTCATCAACTCCCCCAATAGGTTGCCACGTAAAGGTGGCCCAAATCCGAGAGTACATTAGTCTTTAAATATTTCCTACATGAGTGTTGCTTCTTCCTATTCCAATTTGAAATACCAGAGTTGAGCCTAGCCCACCATGTGAAAAGCTGCCAGACCAAACTTATCGAACTCCGCAGTGTGTTGATTGGCAAAGAACTTTTCACAACGGTGGAGCCATACCAGCGGATCACTAGAACCATTGAAGGTGGGGAAATCAAGCTTCGTATATCGTGGCACAATTCCGCCTCCCGTAATTCCAGCCTCTCCTCTATTCTGGTATTTCGATTGCCAATAGCACTACTACTTGTTAAGCCATCATCAATTTCTTTGTTGCGGCTTCTGTTGGACCCACTTATTAGTTCTTCCAGTTGTTGCGATACTTGTTGTTATCGAGCTTCCATTAACGATTCAATTACAGTAATTCTTAATTCATTCGATTGCTGAATTTCTTGTAAAAGAACACTTAATTCACCGCTATCGCATGCTTGGCTCTCATACCAATTTGTTATATTCACGGGTTAAGGATCGTGTCACTGGGCTAATTGAGGATTCTATCAATTAACTACAACAAACATGAAGTTGAACAAATAGAGATTAAACTAGCTATTTATATTCACATAAACAAGAAGTTCATTACTCAATAGGTTCCATCAAAACCTTAGACAAGAATTTAGCTACTTATGGCTATGGGAAAATAAACTAGAATAGAATTCATCATAAAAATCAAAAGAAAAGAAGAAGGTTGTTTTGAAGAAATCTCTCACAATAGTTTCCATTGCAAAAGTACTCTAAAAATCAATACATGCCTCCTTTGGATGAATTCTAATGTTTTAAACAGGGTTTAGGTCTAAAAATCCCGTGTTTGACACTTTAGCCCTTGAAGTTTTCGTCGCCTGCTGCGGTTCTGCTTCGGTCGCAGTAGAACCACGACCAATCAAACTCTCTGATTCTTCTTAGGTTCCGCAGCAGCCTTCCACTGCGGTCGCGGTAGAACCGCTGCCAAACACCCATTCTGTATCTTAAGGGTTGGAACTATGTGGCTTCAATGGGAATTTATACATTTGGCCTCTTTTTTCCATTTTTGACTCCAAAACTGCTTCTTAGCTTCCTTAGCCATTTTCACCTACAAATCATAAAAAATACTAATAAGAGTATTTTGTTATCATATTTATCATAAAAATAACATAAGAAAGTGATTATTTAAGGTGTGATTATAGTCAAATTCACATATTATCATGTTGTATTTCCGCTAATTAATGCTATTAAGTCATATTTAAGTTGTTTATTTGTGTTTAACTATTTTTGAAAAGACGAATTGGGTTTAGTTGGTTGGCATTATCCCCATGAGAAGCGCTATCACGACCGGGTCCAGGTTTGGGTCATAATAGATAGTTGCTGATCTAAGCAGGAGGGATCGAAGCCAGGCTCGAAACAACCACGACTTGCCGGAGCAAGGCTGGAGATGACCATAAAACTTGAATCAACAAGGTTTGGACCCGGCTTTCCGTGGTCGGACCATAAAACTCCAGCAACCAAGCGTGTATGCACCATATAAGGCTGGTAGGTGGTGAGACCACCATAGATTCAGGCAGGAGGTGGCCGGAAAAAGGTGAGTGAAACCCATAAGAGTAGAGGGAAAGGGGGAAGAATCTAAAAAGAACCGGAGATAGAGAGATAAAGACGAGTGAGGAAATGAGAGGGGTCGGGGGGGGGGTTGTTTGGTTTAATTTGGTAAGGACACACCTAGACCGTTGATAAAAATTGATCAATGGCGAAGATTTAATCCGGGTTGGGTCGGGTAGATTTTGGATTGGGTTTGGGTCTTTGGGTTGGTTTAATTTGGATAGGGTATTGGGTTTAATTAAGCTAAATTAGAAGGTAAAATCTGGCTATAAGTTATATAGTCCTTTTTCCCATTTAATTAAAAAAATAGTAAATAAATTTTTGAAAACTAATTGAAGCCTAAAAAATGATTTATAATATATAATTATAAATTTAAAATATAAAATCCCATTTTATAAATATGAGGCCAATTAAAACCTAAAAAATGGCTAGTATTGCAATTATGCAATTTTATCCTTAAAATGCTAAAATAAATTTGCAAAAAATATGTAAAAAATATCTTAGCTATATTGTAATATAAATATGAAAATTAAATAAATTAAGTGGTAATTTTGGAGACAATTATTAGATTTTTCTTGATTAAGTAGGGCAATAAATTAAATTAAAATATTTGAAAAAATAATGTAACCTTGGGATATACTTATATATGTGTATATATATGCTATTTTGAAGGTATTTTGTATATTTTAAAAAATACAGGAAAAAAATTAGGTACCAACAACTGCATAGAAATAAGTTACGTTTTCCTCCATGAGAATGGGACTATAGATAAGATCTTGAACAATAATAATAATAACAACAACAACAACAACAACAATAATAATAACAATACTATAAACAATAATAACAATAGGTGAAAATTGAGCTCCAAAACTCTAAAAAGAATTATGATGGAAGAAAACGAGAAGTGGTTGCTCTACAGTCCTAGGAAGTAGGAAAGAGAGAAGCCTCGGGGAAAGGCTTGTTGACTTCTGCTGTAATACCGAGCATCTGGTAAATTGACCATCAACCTATTCATGAAATGATATGATCTCATGACATCATCAGGTCTAACAATTACCTAGCTGCAGTTTCAAAACCTAGGGTAAATTTTATTAGGTAGCAGTCATGCCCAAGATTAATGAGAACGAGTGGTTCTGATGATTTTCAAATGGCATGTAGTATAATTTTTAGGTGGTTGTATGAAACCCTTTGTCCAAGAGTTTGATAATAACTGCTTGGGACCACGGGCGATATAAATGAGTTTTGTTCATTTTGAAAATGGAAATAAAGTGAGGGTGGTTTAAAGGATTGTCGTTTTCATCATCAAGGCTTAATTTATACAAGAAGTCAGTTTCATGGTTGATTGAATTAGGGGGACGAGAGGGAATTAATTTGGCTCTATTACTTACTTGATCTGATATATCGAAGTCAGTGTTGGCGTCCTTGGGTTTATTGGTACTTCGTGTAAGTTGATCTTCTTCTTGATTAGTGAGCTCAACATTCAAGGATGAAATTATTGATAATTGGGTAATAGATCTAGGAAGTTATGATTTGGATATATGTGTTGTATATATGAAACAGTAGTATGTATTTTCTCTCTCAAAAAGTTAGAGAAAAGGGAGAGAAATATGGACACACTATGAAATAAGAAATAAGAAAGAAGTGAGCGAATCAAACATGGTTCGTTTTACTCTAAAGGTTACTCAAAGTTTAGTATTTCTTTTAATTATAAATTAAATATTTTGATATACTAATTAATTTTCCACTCAAGTATTAGTTCTCTCTTCATACACTTGATAATGAAAGGAATTACGCATCAAACATACATAGTCTAATAAAATTTATATGATTTTTGAAGGTTGATATTTATAGCTTGTTTGGATGATTTTTGTTTATTATATTGTATCGTATTGTTACTTTAAATACCACGTCATTTTGATTGTTAATTAAATTTTATTATATTATATTATTACATTACTTTTTTTCTCTCATCTTGCCCTTTCTTATTATTAAATAGGCATGTTTTATGCTAATATGCTTTACTATACTTTTTTTACATAATTTTTTTCTTAGTAATGTTACGAATTTATGCTTAAATAATTTTGTTTTACTATACTTCAGTAATGTTTTATTCTTCCTATAGTTGGTTCGTGACATCATAAAATGATAATTATTGAAATATATGAAGTGTACCCGTAAAAATTGCATAAAGCACCCTATTTGGTCGCCTCCATTTAACCTATACCTATATTTTTTATTCTTTTTAATCTATACGCACTTTTCAAACAACTTGAGATATTTTCTCCTCCCTTATACTCCTCCTCCTCCTCTTCTTCTTCGAGTGATCATGATTTTATATGGTGGTTGTGAATATATTTTAATATAGATTGTGATATATTACAATGGTGAGCTATTATGACATTTATTTTTACTATCGCTTAGGGTTTCTTCTTCTTATTTTTCTTAATTACAAAGTGGGTTCATTAAATTTATTGTTGTTTTGCAAATTGATGATTGACGTTTGTTCCCGATGATATTTGGAGGCTATGTTTCAAAATTGAGCTCATTTGGAGTAGATTAGGTATTAAATCATATACTGAATTATTATAATCCGAAGAACAAATTTTCGTTTCTGGGCAATTTTCACTTTAGACTTGTTGGCCTTAAGTGAATGCAAACGTTTGTTGAACTTTAGACTTTTTGGCCTTGAGTGCATCTGAAGTGTAATTCTTCACTTCAAACTTATTGGCCTTGAGTGTAGCAAAACATTTGTTGCACTTGAGACCTTTTGGCCTTAAGAGCATATGAACTGCAATTTTTCACTTCAGACTTATTGGCCTTAAGTGCATATAAATTGCAATTTTTTCACTTCAAACTTATTAGCCCTAAGTGCATGTGAACGGTAATTTTTCACTTTAGACTTATTAGCCTTAAGTGCATGAAACCAACACTTTAAACCTATTTGACTTAAGTGCATTTGAATTAAGTGCATTTGAAATACAATTTTTACAAAACAGTTTTTTCTTTTTAACAACTTGAGACCCACAAGTTGAGGTAAATTAGGTAGCTTGTAAACTTTTTTGCAAAGTGGATATATGTTTAAGCCCTTAGACAAGAGGGGTTGCTCTGATGGTAAGCAACCCCCACTTCCAACCGAGAGGTTGTGAGTTCGAGTCTCCCCAAGAGCAAGGTGGGTAGTTCTTGGAGGGAAGGATGCCGGGGGTCTATTTGGAAACAGCCTCTCTACCTTAGGGTAGGGGTAAGGTTTGCGTACACACTACCCTCCCCAGACCCCACTAAGTGAGATTATACTGGGTTGTTGTTGTTGTTGTTGATATAAGTTTAAGCCCGTATACCGTTTAACAAGTTAAATCAACGGAAGAGAAAAAGAAAATAACAAAGGAGAAAAAGAATAAGGACGAGTACTTGGGGCCTCCTTTCTTGTACGCACTGGGTCCGAGCCACGCCGGTGTTATCGATTCGAACACGACTCATTCGCTCGCTAGGGTTTATATTTGGTTTTTGCAGTCTCGCTCTTCAATCTCTCTCTTCTCAGCTTTGCTGAATCTTCTTTCAGGTAAATTCTCTATATCCATCTCCTATCCTGCGCCAACTTATATTGTCAGTTTTTTTCACATTGCCTCCATAGTTGGTTAGCAATATGTTGATTTTGCAAATTTTGTTCCTTTCTTTTTCTTTACAATGGTTTTAAGATAACCGTTGATTCACTTTGGTGCAATTTTTGTTGTATCTGAACTGAGAGTTATATAAATTTTGTTTTTGACCTCTGTTTTACAAGCGTAATTTGTAAACTTTATGTATAAAAAACAAATGCAAGAATGTCCACTATTGATTGGGGGGGGGGGGTTGCCGTGTTGGTATAGTATGATGTAGGAACCATATCGGTTGAAGAAAAAGAGTTACAGTATGTTACTTTTTGAATATGTAAATTTTATTTTAAAAAATTTGAGATGAATGTCCAAACTTACTCCAAAAATGAGATGGTTTAACCCTTAATACTCCGAATCGTGTCCTTTTAGGTCGGAGGGACGGTTGATATTTGCTTTTGCTAATCATGTATTTGTAACGTGCAGTTTTCTGTGGATAGTTATATATGTGCAGACATGGCCAGTAATCCTCCGCCATCTGGTCCACAGGTAATTTCTCTAGGTGTATTGTCTTTGTTGTTGAAAAATATAGTATGCAGCTTATTTTGCTAAAAAGAGTATGGATTGCTGCACATCATCTGGAAGGGAACTTTAATTTAGTTTTGCTGGCAAAACGAGTTACTTAAAGAACATGCCTAACAAAAAACATGAGAATAGAATAATGAGAAGAATGTGGATGATTCTGCTAAAAGACGATTGAAGAAATGAAAGTGGAATATACATATTTTTAACTCGAACATATTCAGCGGAATGTTGCAGAGTTGGGTCCTCAATTGTAAGCTTGAGAACATTTTTTGTCTGCTAAATTGTGGCTCACTAATTTTAAGTCTTATATTAATGTTTTAAGGTTATCTGGAATCCTGTGTTTATTGTAACACTTTTAGATGGTTATCATTTTTTATTTGGAGGTCTTAATCTTCAAATCTTGGTATTTCATTTTACAGCCTCATTGGCCTCCTTCAGTTGGATCCACACCACCTCAAGGTTTTGGTTCATCATTTCCCATGCAAGTATGCTATTGAACTTGCTTTGTGCAAATATTTTATCTGTTTCCTTGCAAGACTGTTATCCTAAGTGCATCACGAGTGTGTCTGATATCACAGTTTCGACCTGCTGTATCAACACAGCAAGGCCAGCCCTTTGCTTCATCATTTTCAGCCTCTCCACAGTATCGCCCTGCTGGACAAACATCAAATGCTGGAATGCCTCCTGGTCATCATGGTCAAATACCCCAGTTTTCTCAACCAATGCAGCAGTTTCCCCCAAGGCCCAGCCAGCCTGGCCATGGTATACTTCCATCTCAGGCAATTCAGATGCCATTTATCCAATCAAGTATGCCACAGCCTCAACAAGTCATTCCGCCTTTGAATAATCACATGCCTGGTGTTAGTGGTGCTGGAAATCCATTCTCATCATCATATATGGTAAGAAATAGCACAAGGTTCCTTGAACTTACGGTTTGGCCTGCTTTTGGCTTCTTTATATTGTTAGTGATTGTTTTCAGTTTGCACCACCTCCTTTTGCCCCGGCACTAAATGGCCTGAACATGCCCTCTCAGGTTCAATCATCATCTCAAATGCATGCTCCTCCTTTCCCTTCGGGGGGACAACCTTGGCTGTCATCTGGAAGTCAAACCACACCAGTGGCCGCCCCTAATTTACTGACCAGTCAGCAATTGTCAGCTATAGCTCCATCAGTTCCGGTATGCTTGTTTCCCGTAGCGATTTGATTTTTTTTTTCAACATTACTCAAGTAAGAATAAAATTGGGGCCTCTGAATTACCATATTTTTGCAAATTGTTGCTGTTTGTCTGTTCTGTTCTTTGAAGTCAGCATAGGGTCTTGGCTATGTTTGTATTTTCGTTTATGATATGTCATCTATATATTAGTATACATTGTATATATTTGCAGCAAAAAAGGTGCTGCCAGTTTGTGGAATCGATTGATTTACATGGAAAATGTTTATGCAGCATCTTCGTGCATGTGAAATGGTCGTATCATCTTTTTTCCAGAACAGTCTTGAACTTGTAGCCAAATTATCCAAAAGTGCGCCTGCTAATGTTTTTCCCCTTGTTAAACTTGCAATGGAGGAGTCTTCGTCTGCAATCTGATGGACACCTATTGTCATTGGTACCTAGTGGAATAATTGTAGTGTTTTCAAGTTGGCTGGGATACCACCTTATTTAACAAAAATAAGTATATAACAAGCTTGATACTAATGCTTATTTGAAAATTCTATGGTATTTTGGGATATTAACATGTATAATCATTTGAAGAGATGGAAACTAAATCACAACTATGAAAAAATAAAAGCCCATGTTGTTATTGAACCACAATCAGTGAGTTTTGTGGCCGTGAAGATAATATGCTTCCAAAATTTAGCTTTGAGTATTTATCCCATTGGAAACAACATCTTTATGGCTTTACCTTCACGATAGGGTAAGGTCCACGTACTTACTACCATCCCCACACCTCACTTGTGAAAGTATATTGGGTGTTTTGTTGTTGTAATATGTATCCCATATTTTGTATTTTCTCATATGGACTTGTGACCCCTTCCTCAAAATAAGAGCATCGGGGGTGAAGGCTTGTAACAGCACCTGAATCACTCATTTGCCCTTCCCACATTTTCACCTTAAACATACCTTTTCTATTTGTGTTGGCCATAGCCATCTACGATGTTGTTTCTAAATTTTTTGGTTAGATAATGGTATTTGTTAAAGCTAGCAAAAATACATAAAGGGGTATTATATCGTTGACAAATTAACATTTAACTAATAGTTTATGTGAATAGTAAAGGCACGGGAAAGTATAATTAAGATGTGTAACACTTTTGTATTATATCGAACCCTAGTTATACCTATATTTTATATCGTACATAATACATGATTTCCAATATGGACACTAAGGTCTCATTTGTTTCCTCTCAGTGGAGATCTAAATCTTAATCATTCATATATCAGACATTAAGTGCGTTTATTTTTAAAGTCTGAACACTTATCATTTAGACTTACTCATTAAGTAAGTGTGTTTCTTTTAATGTCACAACCAGTTAATGGGTCCGAATAGGTTTGTATGATTAAGATCTATAGCAAAGACTTAATTTCATTAAGATGCTATCATCCACATTTATTACTAACTGCCGGCACTGCCTACCATTATCAACTACTACCACTGCCACTACCCATCCTCAGTCATAGCCGCCACCACTACCACCCCACCACTCCCACCACCATCATTTTAACCATAACCACACACTCATCCATCTCAACTACCACCACTAACCACCCCATCACTATTAGTAACCATAGCAGACATCACCCACCGTTATAAACTACCACTACCCACCATTACATTCCTCAACACAACCACACCTACCACCACCACCCACATTAACTATCAACACCCACCACCACTATCAACCATTCACTACCAATCACCACTAGTTACTGTCCAGAACCACCACTATCAACCAAAATCACCACCAACCACCGCCTCTAGTCGGCACTCACAATCACCTCTGAAAGCCATCACCACCACCAACTACCATATTAAAAAAAATATAATATATTTATTAAATTATTAGAATAGTAGATTAATTAGTATTTTATTTGAATTTATGTTTATTAATTTTTAATGCTTTCCTGAGCCGAGGATCTATTGGAAACAATCTTTCTCTATCCTCACAAGGGGTAAGGTCTGCATACACACAACCATCCCCAGACCTCACGATGTGGGATAAGACTGGTTATGTTGTTGTTATCTTTATTAATTTTTAAATAAAGATAAATTTTAGATATTTAGATGTTTAAAAAATAAAAAGTCTTAATCATTTAGTATCCAGATCTGTAAAACAGATCTTAATATGTGTATTCAAATAAGATGTCTTTATCTTAATACACATCTTGATATTCAGATATGCATTCAGATTCAGACGTCTTACTCTTAAAAAAACTAAGTGAAGCCTAAGTCTTCTATACAAACAACAACAACAACAACAACAACCCAGTATAATCCCACTTAGTGGGGTCTGGGGAGGGTAGTGTGTACGCGGACCTTACCCCTACCCTGGGGTAGAGAGGCTGTTTCCAAATAGACCCCCGGCATTCTTTTCTGGTGAACTTCCCACCTTGCTCTTGGGGAGACTCGAACTCACAACCTCTCGGTTGGAAGTGGGGGTTGCTTACCATCAGAGCAACCCTTCTATACAAACACTATTTAACTAATACTCCCCCTCAAGCTGGTGCATATAAGCCATATGCCGAGCTGTTACAAATGCATACAAAGACTGGTGAGGAGCTTGATGTAAATATTTGCAAGCTGATTATTTGGCTTAACAAATTTTATAACGATATCTCTTGAGAGTATTTTTTTTTCTATTGAAGTGACATTCAATCTCAATGTGCTTAGTGACTTAGTCCTCTCATATCATACCAGATTTGACGCAATTTGAAGGGCCGCTTGATGATCACACATAAGTTTTATCTAATTGATTTCTCCTAAGTTTAATTCTTTGAACCATTGTTTGATACAAATTAGCTCAGAAGTTGCTATACTCATTGCTCGATAATCTGCTTCTTCATTATTGTGAGCAATCTTCCAACCCATTAAATTACCTCCTACCAAAACACAATATCTAGGAGTAGAAAATCTATTAGAAGGTGATTCCCCTAATCAACATCCATATATTCAATGATCTGCTCATAGCTCGATGCTCGAAGAGTAGTTCTTTGCCTGGAGTTATTTTTAATTCAAACAATTGCATCTCAATGTCTATTTCAAGGAGAATCCATAAATTGAATGATAACACTCGTAGGAAAATAAATGTCAGGTCTAGTCATTGTAAGGTAATTCGACTTAGCAATCAACTGTTTATATCTTGTAGGATCACTTAGGGGGTCATTTGGTTCAGATATAAGTTATGCAGGATTAGTTATGCATTTATTGGTTATGCAGGGATTGTGTTATCTAGGTATTTGTTATGCAAGGATTATTTCTTTTTGAATGTTTGGTTGTATTAAAAAATAGTACACATCATATAAGTCATAATATAGTAATTTTTTTGTTGAAAAAATATTTGTTTCTATTATACCCTTGATCATCTTTAGCTTTGTATAATTTCTTTGCAAAGCTTTATATGTTCTGTTGTTTTTGGAATTCTTTTTTAAAGTTAATCCCCCTTAAAATTATTTTTGGGGGATTCAACAAGGAAAAAAACATTAAGCAAACAAGCAGATAAACAACTACAACATACCCAGTGTGGGGTTTGTGGAGGGTAGTGTGTACACATATCTTGCCCCTACCTTGTGAGGATGGAGAGGTTGATTCCAATAGACCTTCGGCTCAGGAAAACAAGAAGATAAACCAAGATGGAAAATTTTGGGTGCAGAAAAGGTTAAAATGTTCGAGCATCCCAAATACACAATTAGTCAAAAATGCTAAACCTAGAAAGAAACATATATTTGTTATATTCCTTACTAATAAACTATTGTGTCTAGAGTTCAGACAAAATAAGGAGTCCATTGGTTTCATGACGAAAGAACGCATATCTAGAAGACAATGGGCATAAATAATTGACAATCCAGCAGCTAAAATTGGCTAAAAATTTTGGGTAACCACGAAATCAGATCAACAAATCCTACACCTGCCAAAATTGTAAATTTACGGAAAGATGAATTGTGACAAATAGATTGGCACTATCCTCTTATTAGTCCGTTCCAAAAAAGATTGGCACTATTTTCTTATTAGCCTGTTACAAAAAGATTGCCACATTCTTATATTTCCTTAATTGGAAGCATTTGTACCGTACTAATGCTATGACTTGTTTAAGGCCACAAGTTTCAAAGTTCTACAACCACACAAATGTTATGGCATGTTTAAGGTCATAAGTTTGAAAAGTCTTCTTTTCTTTATTAAACTTTGTGCTAAGTCTAACTAGGACAAACAAATTGAAACAGAGGGAGTAGTAGAAAACGAAGAACAGTAGAAAAAGGGTCCAGTAGCTGCATAAGCATAAAAGACTTTCAGAATTTTCTTTTACTGCTTTGTGTGGAGGTAAAAAAGGTCTTGTCATTTTGGTCTACTCAAACATGGAGAGCATTTCTGTATCTTGGATATTGAGCAATGTAATGGTTGTTGGACGTATTGTTTCATCTTATTATCTCAAATAACATAGTTTGCCATGAAAAAAGAAACTGCAAGGTTTTCTAATGCATTGCGAAGTTTGTTATGCCTTGTAATTGCAAATGGAGTTTCAATACCATAACTGGAAGTTGAACTATTCTTTCTAAGCACTTAACTTTGACCCTCTCTGTGACTGACATCTGTACTGGCTTTATTCTTCCTGTTGTTATTACCTTACCGTTTGCACTGTGATTAGGCGGGCACAGCTTCACAACAGAATGCGTCTGACTGGCAAGAGTATGAAGCTGCTGATGGGAGACGGTGAGTTGGATTTTTGCATTCTTTTTTTAAGACTTTGCCGTTCATCAATTAAGTCATTTTACTTAACCATCTCTCAGAAGTCAAATTGTGCTGCTTGCAGTGCTAAGCTATAGCTCTTCGACGTTTCCATTTCTTCCCGGGTTATTTGGTTTGGGATTGAGGTGTATAGTTGACTGACTGATTAATTTGTTGGCTTATTTAGATATTATTACAATAAAATTACAAAGCAATCCAGCTGGGAGAAGCCTTTGGAGCTGATGACACCTTTAGAGGTTAGTCGTACTATTAATTGCTGTTTCTTTGATTATTGAAGTCTTATGCACTGTTCATTAGAGCGCTTTTCATTTGCTTCTCAAAATCTGCAATATTGTTTCCTTTTTGTGGATGTTAACAACTGCTGTAGAAGTTAATTAGTTCAAAATCGTTTTATGTGTATTCTACTTTTCTTTGCATGTTCTTCCACTGGTTTGTAGATGTCATGGCAAGTCATGGGCATATAAACAACTGCGATTAGTGCTCAAAGTGAAGGTGCTTTCACTTTCTCAAGGCAGGCAACAATTTGTTAGTCTATCTTATGTTGCAATTTATTAACTTGATATTATGTGGAATTGGCCATACATGTTGGTTGTTAAAAATTTCCTGTCAAAACTGAAGCTCCATTTCTCTGTATTCACTGAGGAAGAAATTCTCAGACTTTTATCTCATCTTGTTGACATTCATTGATGTTTATTGAGGAATTTCACAGCATTACACTTTTATCTTATTGTGTAATCTTTTTGAATGAGAAGTTTGTTTTCCCTCCTGTTCTTAGTAGCTTCTCCTAGTTTCTGTTGTCTTTGATTGGACTTATCTATTTTTGTTTGGATAATTTAATTTGTGAAGAGGAGCACAGCAGATGAGCCTCAAGTAGTAACCAGAATGCTTCTGCCCTTTGTGGCAAGTGAAATACCAATTTGTGAAAGGTGACTTAGCTTAACAACTGTTGACCCCTGTAAAAGGATCAGGCTCTGAAATGAAAAGGTTTGGTCCAAGATATCACTCTGCTGCGGAGGTAAGGCAGCTATCTCTATGAAAGAACTTAAGCATCCAACCCAAAACCTTAAAACAGAGGTTGGACCAACCTAAGAGCTTTATAAAATCCTTTGGAAGCCCTCATGCATATCATGTGAGACAACTATTTAATCAACGCTCTCCTGGTTGGTTACACGATTTTGGGTGTTTCACGTGAACTTCAACATAAACTTAACAACAACAACAACAACAACTGCCCAGTGTATTCCCACAAAGTGGGGGTCTGGGGAGGGTAATACGTACACAAGCCTTACCCCTACCCGAAAGGGCAAAGAGGCTGTTTCCAATCGACCCTCGGCTCAAGTGAAAGGGAAATGAAGTTGTTGATGATGTTGGCTCTGATACCACATTGAATTATGTAACTCGCCTTATCTCAAAGCTTAAGTTGCTAGAGAGGATACATTTCTACTAATTAATTACTGTCTTAACAAGCCCTCACTTTTGGGTGGTCTGTTTCTGTTGGGCCAGGAACAGGGGTGTACTTTTTGGTAATGGGTGACAGTGAGACATGAATTTAGGATCTTTGTCTACTCTGATTTCATTTGGACAGATTTAAGTTCATTTATCCTTTTTTCTTTTAAAATAATCAAAAGTTTCTCATCTTATTAGGCAAGGTGCATTCACGTACAGAAGTATTGTTGGACTCTTCTCCTCTAAGATGGAAAGATTCTAGGAAGTTCAGTATGATATGCCATTTTTTTGAGAAGGTCAATGTTATGTCAGCGTCATTTACTCTTTGAGACCCACTGCAATAACAAAGCATTAACAGATCTAGCTTTCAGAAAAAGGAAAAATGGATTGCTTTCCCTTCAAAGCATCTATGGTTCCTCTCAAGCCATATTCTCCAGAAAATGCACATTGGAATGGTGCTCTAGGCCTTCTGCTATGTCTCACCCTAATACTCTGTCCTTTTCTCACCCTAACCCTATGCCAACTCAGTGAATCATGAGCAGGTTTTAACGTGTTCCATCTAATACATTGTTTGCTATTGTCACCCTTCCATTGAGCAGTCTCATTAACTGAAAGAAGTTAAGCATCCAACCCAAAATTTTGAGGCAATGGGTTGAGCAAACAGGACCTCTATAAACCCTTCTGGTATATGTTACACAATTCAAGGACAACTATGTAACTCAACAATTCTTTTGTAGAATCTTCCGGCTATGGATTCCTTCTAATTTTGTACCCTTTCTTGTGTCGTAACCTCAAATTTCTGAATTTGGCTGTCCTTTGTCTTTTCTTGGCTCCTTTTCAATATTTTGATAATTGTCACGAACTTCCATTTTCCTGATCAGATCCAAAAATACACTTTGGACATCCCTAATTCCTTTATCTTCCTGACTTATTTCCCTCAGGAGATTTATTTGTCTCCATTCATAATGGACTTAATTAGGTAATTGGCTTTTCTTTCAAGTACTATTTTACTTCAATTTGGCAACCTGGTTGTTGGTTCTCCTCATCCAGCCATTTTCTTCACGAGTGATGTTGCCCCTTTTGTGAACACCCCTGCTTGCTTGATTTACTTAAAAGCACCAGGAAAGTGAAGATTGCTGCTATGTGAGCCTCTCTTTGGTCTCCAATGCCTGTCTCTCCATGTGTCACCTTCCTCAACTTCTTTTGGTATCTAATCCTCTAAATTTTCTCTCTACTGTCTCTTCCAATTTGGAGGAGATTTTGATGTATACCTTTACCTCTCTAAAAAGTGGTGTGTTAAGGTTTCCATCCAATTGAGGATAATTAAGAAGGCAGAGGGGGGAGGGAGACGTCCCGGGGGGGGGGGAGGAGCGAGAGATGCTGACAGAGATTTTAGTTGTGTAGATTGGATTTTTTCCTAGTGCTTTCCTCTCTGTATGTGGAAAACTTTCCTTACCTAACAAATTCATCTGAGATAGAATTTGTAAGCTGGGAACAATTTAGTTTGATCATGATTTTTTTTGTCGAAGTTGGTTCAGATGCGCAAGTACTTCATTAACCTTTACTTCTTGATCTAAAATGTGATCATTGTTGATTATTACCATCAATAAAAAAAAGGGCAACCTAGTGCACTAAGCTCCAGTTATGCGCGTGTTTTAGGGAAGGGCCGGGCCGCAAGGGTCTATTGTACGCAGTTTTACCCTGCATTCCTGGAAGAGGCTGTTTCCCGGCTTGAACCCGTGACTTCCTGGCAGTGTTGTCAAAGGCACGCTTAAAGCGCGCTTAAGCCCTGAAGCGAGGCTCAAAACACGTTGAGCGCTTCGCCTCGCTTTGTGGGCGCTTTAATGTCGCATCAAAGCTCTAACACATACTTTTCCTTGCCAGTGAGTGTAATCCTTAAATGGCGACCTTAAACAACTGATATTTCATTTTATCATGAATGTTCTTTTTTTTCAATTTTTTTGTTCATATATTTGTTATTCATGCTTATAATCACTAGTCCTGACTACTATGCATATTTTTACTTCTTTTCCCATTGCGCCTTTTTCATTAAAGCTCACACTTTATTTGCGCTTAGCGCTTAAAGCCCCAATGGACC